>NJDD01001575.1:189403-213372 GCA_002245505.1 Calephelis nemesis
CGGGCTGCTGCGGGCGATGCTGATGACGGCGTGCGACCTGGCCGCCATCACCAAGCCCTGGCCCGTGGAGCGGCGGGTCGCCGCGCTCGTCGCCGGCGAGTTCTTCCGCCAGGGGGACCTCGAGCGGCAGAACCTCAACCTCACGCCTATTGTAAGTTCATACGGGATAGCTTTTCCACATTTCCTCTATATTTCTGTGGCCACGGAAATATACCAGTAATATTTGTGTAAAAATTTAGCCTGCAAACTTTTATCGACAAAATTTCACGCGTGTGCCTTTTGTGAGCTGATAGTTTACAGCTTCCAAGGATTTCGTGGGTATGATCCTTTTCGTATCACAATAGCAACTATCGATACCAAAGTAACGCATAAAATGCAAGTGCAGGTGCGACAATAGTCTTTATTTTACTGTTTGACCACACATAAATGAAAAAACCGAAAACTTACCGATAAGTGACGGTAATTCATTGGCTATATGAGTGATTGCAATCATCAAAACTGGCCGACGGTACAGTTACATACCAAACTTGATAGCCCTTTCTGAAACATAAGAATCATAAGCATGAATATTCATAGTGTGGACGAAGCCGCGGTCAAAACTTAGTAACGAATAAAAAACTTAATATACTACTCTCCGATAGTATCCAAGTGGTCGTGGATTATCAAAATCTAAGTCATCTCGGGTACGTACAAGTATCCAATATGGCATTGTATATCTATTTTATCAGTCTATCTTCTGCCGGTCTTTTTACATGACACAACCATCGGAAAATGGTATTTCTAATTGTTATTCATGCTTTATCCTAATCAGAAAGCGTTGGAATTTGACTTAACACAGATAATAAATTATAATTTTACTTTCTTTCAGGATATAATGAACAGAGATAAAGAAGATCAGTTACCAGCGATGCAGGTCAAATTTATTGACACTATATGTCTACCAATTTATGAGGTACGATTTTTTGATCATTTTTATATTATAGCAATGAAACAGACTGATTTTTGACTTTGAAATAAACTTTGCCTAAAGACATCTTATCTAAAACTAAAAGTAAAACTAAAGTAACTTAATCTACTGGCGACTCTGTTTTCGTCAGAGCTTAAACTATCGTGCTCATTATCTTGATGCGTGGCGATCTACTCTTGTGCAATTCCGAAGACATTATTCTTACCCCCCACAACACCTTTGTGGAATCAGTTACCGAGGGCGGTATTCCCAAACGATTATGACTTAGGAACCTTCAAGAAAAGAGCGTACTCATTCCTTAAAAGTCAGCAACGCATCTGTGATACTCCTGGTGTTGCAGATGTCCGTGGGCGGAGGTGATTACTTTCCATCAGGTGATCCCACCTGCTCGTTTGCCTCTTGTATAAAAAAAATACTGTAAATAGTCTCCAAAATACTGACGACCATTTGCAACACAAATAATTAGTCGCCAATGTGATGCTTAGGCCTTGTTGGGCAATGTGTGCTAGTGCTAGCTAGTGTACAGGCCAAACTTCACCGATCAACCGATTGGGTTCGATTCCCGACAGGACCAGGCATTTGTGTGATAATCATGTAGATATCTGCATTTCCGGGTCCGAGTGTTTATTACATTTATTCTGGTATTTATATATGCATTTATATGTGTTATTATCGTTAACTAACATCTATAATATAAGCTAGGTTAGATTCAATTCGTGTTTCTTGTCCAGGGATATTTATTTATTATTCCATTAAGTGTATTGACCCACTCTTAAAAATACCACATCAAATCTCCATGTAAATACAGTTTGCTTGTAATAAATTAAAATAAATAAATTTCCAGGCTTTCGCAGTGCTGTCATCATCCCTCCAACCGATGCTGGATCGAGTGAAAAGCAACAAAGCACATTGGATAGAACTGAGCAATAGCGATTACGAAATCGAAAAAGAGCATTCCCATGATAGAAATGACAAGTCCAGTTTGAGTTCACAAAACGTGGATGATACAGAGAACACTTATGAAGGTGACAGCAGCGGGGCTGTCAGTTTGTCCTCGGAGACCAACTCTAAATATGATAACCTTGAAAATCCTGTCGTAGGTCTCGTATGTAGTAATGCGCTGACAATGCCTCGAGACCCGAACAAATTTTGTCTTAACGATTTGAATTGAATTCGTTAAATTTAGGTACAACAGACGAATGTACGTAACATAAATTCGTTTGTGTTCGGGACACATTTATGGGATATTTTCTTACGCGAATTCAGTTCGCCGACTATCTAGAGATACTATTAAGGATGACGTCCATAACCTCTAAGACCAATTCTTTAATTCTGAGTATAAAATGTTTTGTATTGTTATTATAAGAATGTACTTGGACTGTTTTTAGTTAATTTTAAAAATGCGTAATCGGCTTTTCTTTTATTCATCTTTCAGGTAACATTAATTTATTTTTAAAACTAGGATAATATTATAGAATGGTAAAAAAAATCTTCATGTATCGGAGGTACCTATTTCAGAAAAAAAAATGAGACAGGTAATAATATATTTTTTTGTTTTACTTTACTTTGTCTGTTTTTTGTCTTATCTGTTTGTTACTGAAAATTATAACTCCAGTTTTGGTTGCGTTTGCTTATTGAAAGATACGCGAAATTCTCATCTTGAAAAGCATGCACGATTTTTTTTCAAAATTGATCAAGTAAAAGCAAATATATCTTCAATTTAAATAAAAAAGTAATTCTTTTATGACGCGTGCTTAAATCCAGTTTTGAAAAAGTTGTTGGTAAATTAGCGAAACCGTCCAAGTGTATTATTATAATAATTTTACGAACGGTTTCATCTAGCGTCGAAGATGAAAGTTTACAGTTATACTGAATTTTAAGAGCTCGTTTTATTGGTCGAGGTGTTTGTATGAAAAATGTATGAGAGACGTGTGATACTTGTTTAGTGTAGACATGTAGTCTAATTTGGAATTCATTAACGCAAGGCGTTGCACATTTTGATTGTCATGACCATATAAGTACATTAATTTTTACTAAGTTTACACTTAACATTCAAGTTCTGTGAAATTTTCTAACCTCATGTCACTTTAACATGAAACAATTTCGTGTTGCTAGATTTTGTATCTTTAAAGATACTTGTGTAGATTAATACTGGTTATGCTATATCTGATCATTTATTGTTTTTTGGTATCCATTCATGTCTAATATCTATAAAAACAGAAAAAAATTTTTTTTTGTTAAAAAGAGATAAAGAATTGGAATCAGTTTCCGATCGCAATAAGCTTGTACACAGATATTGCTTTTAACATACTTAAATGGACTTAAAGTTATAAAATAAAATTCTTTATACATATGCCCTCTTATTAATAAACATGGAATTCGTCGTTCAACCTGGAATTATAGTCTATATGGCATTATGAAACAGACTATAATACCAACTTAAATTTGATCTTGCGATAGTATTTGCGTATTAATAAGACGGATAGCGTTGATACTGTGTTTAAAAGAGTTTGTTTAAAACCATAAATATAAAGCAACGAGGTATCGTTATTTTTGGTAACTTTAGCACAGATTACTAATTTTAAACTTATTGTGGGTTATCTCGTTTCGGTGAAATATGGACTAATTTTTTTTTATCTGCGAGCATACAGTCTTTCTTGTTCTGAAAAGTGTTGTATCTAAGTGTAAAAAGGGACATATGTAGCAAAAATGGATCAGATGTAGCCTTATCTTTATTTAATATTGAACCACAAATCATCAGGGCCTAACTGTCGTGACATTTAGCAGTAAATGACCAATACCAAAAATTCTTTTATAGTTAGGTACTAAATTTTAACTTAACTAAAACCTGAAAACTCAGAGTATTGATAGGAAACTATTATCGAGTTATAGTGTTTAAACAGCATGTCCATGTCTTGAATAAGAAATGCGAGATTTCAGTCCAAAATGGCACATTACCACTGTTCATTTATTCAAAAGTGAAGGTCTAGTGCTATCTTTTCGTCACTTGTAATTATTCTTTTAAATAAGCAAAGAAAGCTCTACGTTAATAAGTATTAGAGATATTTCGGTGTATCAGGAAAGATAGGGGTAACATATAAAATACCCATCCTACTTGTAACCTATGATCAGTGGTACTGTTAGCCAGCTGAAATTGACTGTGGACAATAATGTTTGAGATTAGTTGCACAGTGTAAATAACAATTGACAAAATGTATGTCTGTTTGGTAAGTACTTATTATAACATTCTTTTTTTGAGTCGCCTTTTAATTAGTCAGACTAGGAACCGCTGCCTCGCTTTTTATATTTTACACAGTTATGGCACAAGAGTAATAACAGAACAGGGAGAAATCTTTATACAATTGTGAAAATTAAGCGTGAAGTTTACGCTCTTTCGAACTGACGAGGCGTAACTGTTTCGCTAAAATTTAGATTCAGTTAGATCTCTTAAACACGTATAAGGTTTTCCTTTCCTTTTTCTTCCCTTTACAAGCATACAATGTGGATAAATTTTGTATCAACTCGTAACCGCAACTCAAATTTATGGTTTTTAAATTTAATTGAGATGTCAATTTTATTTAACACTTTATATGTTTGTTTGTCACAGGCTAGATTTAAATCGATGGAATATAAATGTCGAAACATCGTGCTTCGGGTATTGTCCATACTGTATACGTAAGAGTATGCGTCAAGAAAATTAATATCATCAACATGACAACGTTCCCCCCGGCCCATCACATTGCAGAATTACTAATTTCTAAATTTCTGCTATTTAGATGATCGGAGGCATCGCTAAGTTGATGACGTCATTATTTTCTTAACCCAATCAATAGGTTGTTCGGGATAAGAAAATAGTGACGTTATTTCGACGACGACGAGTACCGTGATTAAGTTATATTACTACTGGAGGTTATACTCCTGACAAGGAACTGATGTCATTTTGAAGTATTGCTAATACTCTCTCTAATGTATCGGCCTTTCTTATAGATAGTCTTGTATTAGCAATTAACAAAGTCAAAATGAGAGTGGCCGGTACATTAGAAAGAGTCAGCAATATTTGGAAATGATATCAGTAGCGCTAATCTTGAATCTCTATTTGGGATCGGATATGTCGTATTAGGTACTCTTGAACACAATACTAGCGAATTATTAACATTTAGTTAGTAATAAATTGCTAATTACTTTATCGGATTTTTTTGGAACTATACATATGCTAATAATCCGCTACTACTGAGTTCAAAGGTACCTAAACTGACATATCCGATTCCATATTTTTAAATAAAGAAACACTCGTCCTGTTTAACGTATCACTTATAATTTATTATTTTATAAATAGCCCACCGGTTACGCTTATGACAGCATCATCAGTGCTAGAACTTAAACTAGAACTTAAATAAGCTCTGATGATGCTGTCATAAGCGAAACTGCTATGCTATTTATAAAATAATAAGTTATAAGTGATACGTAAAATAGTACAAATGTTTCTTCATTTAAAAATATGAATATTTGGAAGTTTTACCAAGCGCCGATGATGGCAAATATCAAATATCCGATTCCAATTTACAATTTTCATGAAATTGAGATTCGAGAGTAACCCTACAGTTTTTTGTTAGGATTGTAACTTCCAATATTAATATAACTTCATGGCATTGTCTAAGCTCAGTTGTTCAAAGATTCGTCTCTGTTCTGTGTCCTTACTCATGTGGTTATAATACCGAATATTCATTCCAATATATTGTAATTTTTTCATCCCACTAACATAACACTTAATGTCAATTACATTACATAAAGAGTCCTTTCAATTATAACTTATTAATAACTGAATAAATGTGGCTATATTTTGTCTAAATCTATATAAAATCATCGCTTTTGCCTCAAAGAGGTTTATTATCTTTGTTACTTTGTAGTATAAAGTATGGAGTTGGAAAGAAATGATTTAGTTGCATGTTTTAAATATATCTGTAACTAACAGCCCGTCCCAACTTAACACGGGTGGATAAACTTCTACGTCATTATACATATAAAACTTACCTTTAAATCAGTCTATTCATTAAAAGAAACCGCATCAAAATCCGTTCCGTAGTTTTAAGATAAGCATACACACAGCGGAAAACTACTTTGTTTTATACTAAGTTATATTAAATTTGTAATCTAATAAAAGACTTGACATTACAAGCACATAATAATTTTACAGATAGTAATTGAGATTCTAATCTCATTTTCAATTTTAGTTTCATGATTTATACATATTTTTACTTCATGAAAGTAATTAAATATTAGTGGTTATATAACAAAATTACTCTCGTAAAGTCAGAGCAAGAAAAATACGGTATATGGAACGTATACCGCGTGATGAGATAAAAAAATAATATCGTAGTATAATTGTCATTCGTACTAAACATTAATTAAAAAATTGCTAAAATAAATAAAAAACGTAAAATGTTGAAACAGAATTATTTATAAATCAAAATAATGACCGTCCATAACTTCAAATAATTTACTACAAGAATTCAATTAATAATTAATGGTAACCACTTAAGTCTAAAAACTGAGCACTGATAGAAAAATTTTGTTTTGTTTGGTTATTTTACCGGTGATGAAAATAATTAAAATTCTATTGTTGAACGACTTAAATGACAACATGGCCACCTCGACCGCGCGTCCGATTGGCGCAAAGTGTAGCGCGCCTCGTACCACTAAACTAGTCCGCGCTGCGATAAGCAACGTCTTTCATACAATTAAGCGATAATCATATTCCAAAACGATACTACGATACGAACTTTAGGCGAATTGACTGATAACATTAGTTGCGTACATATACCGTATTTTTTTAATCTGAAAATTAGTGTAAATATTCGAAGTCGAAATATATTCCTGCAAATAAATATTGGGCGATTGAAGACAAACATGTTTTACCAGATTTATGCTGTATAGTGTATAGATTAAAATTTCAAATATTTAAATACCAAATCTTTTCTTTCCAGCTTTCTAGCTTTTTGACATAAGTAAACACATCATTATAAATAAAATGACCATTATTCCAATTGATATGACCAATTGTAAATGTTCTGTAATAACAGATAGATAAAAATATTTTGTAATTGGAAAATTCTCTCTATACCTAAGCATTAGATATTTTCAATAAAAAAATCTCAATTGTGGTAAAGAAATATGTACAACGTAAACATAAGATTGCTGTAAGTATTATTAGAAAGTAATTAGAAAATTATGATGTAATTCACTCTTGCGAGTTGTATGGTGTGTGAATAATATGGAGGTTGTTTTGTTCCAAACAAAATGTTATTTATTTATGAATAAACCAATTTTGAAATAAATTTCTTTCATTTTTATACTCCCACTATAGATTTAGAGTATACAAGATCAACAAAGCGTGGGAGCGAGAAGTTCTTATCAGGTACAAATTGCCTTAGAGGAAGAGAGGGTGAGTCAGTTAACGATGTGACAATATTTACCCGAGTAGCAGCCCATAGCGTTGCCGTCATTCCGAGTCGCTGTGAAATTTGTTTTTTTTCTTTATGATGTTGGAAGGCAAACAAGCCGACGGATTTCCTGATGGTAAGAAACGCCGCCTAGAGAGACCAAAGGTGGTAATGGTGCGTTGCCAACCTGAGGCCGGGATGTTAGGCCTCGAGCAATATTAAGTTTACCGGCTACCTTACCCTCCAAACCGGAACACGTAATGACGTTATGGCAACAGGAATAGGTTAGGCGGTGGTACCAATCCAGGTGAGTCGCTGAGAAACTCTACCACCTAGTCAGATGTCACGGTGTTAGTAACGGTAAGCCTATGCTCGCTTTTTACGAACTGTGTTTTAGCAGTTTTTTTGCTGTTGATCTGACCCGAAAAGGGATTTTAACAACAACATATTTCATAGAAGAGGGCGTTGCTTTGCGGAAATCCCATACTTTAAGTATAGTTAACGGGTAATAGGACAGCGGGTTATGGAATAACTACCCTTCCGTGCTGAGATAGGTGGCGCTGCTGTAGGTATGTCACCTACTAAACGACTTGACCGATTAGGTTGAAATTTTTATTGTGCATTTCAATGGTTTCACAGACACGTATTTGTGCAACTTTTTTATACTTTAGTATAAAAAAATGACAGAATGTATGTACTGTACGGCCATATTCAGAATGCATCGAATGTCTTACTTTTTAAATGGTCTGTCCTTTATAAACTTTATAATATAATGTAAAAAAGGAAAGGTTTGACTGTTGGTTTGTTTGTATTAAATTCTGCCGCCTCGTTGGTCGAGTAGCTAGCGTACATGCCTAACTACATCGACCAACCGCGAGGCTCGGGTTCGATTCCCGACGGGAATTTTGTGTGATGAATATTTAAATATCTGCATTTCCGGGTCTGGGTGTTTGTTTAATATATTCTGGTATCTATTTAAGTATTTCTATGTATTAGTATCGTTGAGTAACACCCGTAAGACAAGATATAATTTGCTTACTTTGAGGTTAGATTCAGTTTGTGTGACTTGATTGAAATGGTATTGAAAATTGTTTTTTTCCGTTTGAAGCCAACATTATCTCTGATGAACATAGACTACTTTGAACAGCAGGACAATACTTCATTCAGACGGGACAACGGGTAATAGCACACCAGATAGTAAAAATTGACCTACCGTACTTACCTACCTATTATTCGTGAGGTACCTATTTCACGTTACTTTTGAATGGCTAAACCGATTGGGTTGAAATTTTATAAGGGTATTTTGATGGTTTCCTATATGTTTTAACATACAGTCTCCACTATAAAGTAAAAGAGGAGATATTTTATTGTTTGTGTGTTTATTTGTATTTAATAGGCTCCGAAACTACTGGACCAATTTGATAAAATAGTACCATTAGAAGTACCTAGACATTATCGCTGATGGACATAGGTTACGTTATTTCTATAAATAATTAGAAATGTGTCCACCCGTGCGAAGCCGGGGCGGACAGCTGGTATTAGGTATATAAATAAAAGTAGATGAATCATTCGATCTATTGGAGTTTAGTGTAGTGTACAAAACCTATGAAATAAAGTTGTAGGTAATATTATAAGAAAACTGTTTATTACCAAAATATAAAGACTACTTGATTTAAACTCAAAAAACTATTTTCAAAATATCGGCTACCGTATATCGACACCATCCCTTTCAAATTAGATTTAATTATTACTAGCTGTTGTCCACGTGGTCCCACAGGAACATTATTTCGAGATGACAGCTATCCTGTGTGTTAAAACAAGTTACCCTCTATATGTGTACCAAATTTTATGAAAATTGGTTCAGCAATTTTTGCGTGAATGAGTAACAAATAAACAAAACAGACAAACTTTCATATTTATAATGTTAATAGGATTATTTCTTAGCCAGCTTGTTTGTATATAAAAGTAATTAATGTGGATGAAGCATTAGAAAGATCTGCAAAGATCGTGACACGCACTCCTTACTCTCTGCCTAAAGTATAAAAGGCTTATCGTGAAGATATTTCCAAAAACAAGGTGTTTCAATTTGGCTAGTTATCTAAAGACCGACACTAAGAACTTTTTTGTATTGTACCTTAAATCAAATATACTGAAATCTTATTCAAAAGTCTACGAATTTTGATTAATTTTGACACATTTTTGACATTAGTTTGGTTAAAACGTTGACTTCAAATTGAAATGTCTTTGTTAATGCACTGTATCTTTTTATAAATAAATATTGAGTCCATTTTTTTCCATAATTGTTTTTCTTAAAAATGCCGTTAATTGATATTAATGACCCGAAAAAGATAATATTCTTAATAGAAAATTATGAAAAAGAAAACCGTCTAAGGTTAAACTGGATACATAAACATCGGGAAAAAATCCAACAGGCGGCGACTTTATCAAGAGAACCTACAAATTATTACGAAACTGATGTTATTGCCCACAATATGATTGTTGGTATGCAAACTATTACCAGAGACCATATTGTTGCTGGTAGGTACATTTTAAAATCTATAAATAATTTTGTAATCTATATATTAATACGTGATGCCAAAACTTTGAACCACAGTTTTTTACGAAAATTGCGAGGTCGCAGGAGCATAAAATTTGGCACACTTATAGTTTATGTGTAGGAGAAGTGCAGAACGCTAATATTTTTCAATAATAATGCTTATAAAGTACATTAAATCAATAATTAAAATATAACCCACACTACCATGCATTTGACACACACAAACAAATGTATTGGTGATATCGTTAAAAGATCACAGATGGCGCACTAAGAAGTTTGGAAACAAAGTAGTTGGTCTTGAGAAATGAAGATGGCGTTCTTATCAACAAGATATTAAAATTTGTTATGTTCGAATTTCGACCAATGGGCGACCAGTAGTGCTGAAAAATCTTTATGAAACCTTGCTTGTATTTTGTCTTCTCACATAAAAAAGAAACCACTTTTTACTTTAGCCACTCTCATTCTCTCTTCCAAATGATGTTACAGGTTATAATCGAAGGAAAACACCAATACGCGATGGGACTTTAATTCCAGGCATAAAAGACTTACATCACGGACACTCAATCGTTGACATTGGTTTAGGAGATCCCAAAGAGGATCCTAGACTCGCCAGACCAGATTCAGACCTCTCTATTGATCCCATTATGAGACCAGTTGATCAAAAATTAGCAGCAGTTATATATAAACCTAAACCAGAATTTGGAAAAGATAAATATTTAAGAAAACGTGCCAAAATTTTGCCAGAAAAGAAGTATTATATGCCTGAATGTAGTAATTTTGAGTATGGCTGGCGTATGAAAGATTCCAAGTTACATCAGAAGCCACTTTATGCTAGGTGCTGGCATCTGCATAGAGCACGTCGAACTCGGGTCGGCCCACAACCAGATCCAGCACATTATAAATCGTCTGACCTGCTGGGGAAATCAAACTGTGTTGGTATTTAGAGGTGGGGTCATTGGCTAAATGAATGATAGAAAGGGCTTTCTAATAATATAATATATACAGGTACCATAGAATTAGAAACGTCACAAAATATTGCAAAGTAGGTAGGTATCGAAATTTCAAAAATAAAGAAAAAAGAAAGGAATAAAAACATGACAATTTTTGTTTATGTTCGGCTCCTTATGTCAATCGTTTCCTCTTTTATTTCTGAACATATTTTAACCATTTTTATTTTATTTGAAACAGAGAACTTTCGAGAATAAGACTAGGTACTATTGCCAACAAATTTGGATCTAAGGATGTACCTAATCCAAAAAAAAATGTACGCATATGACTTTTTGAAACCGAAATCGTGTTTTTGCAGTTTGATCTTATATTATAGCTTGGTAGTAAAGCATAGCCCTCAAAACTAAACTTTTGGAGTAATTATCAACAACCTATCTTAATTTGATAAATATGTATAAAATTGATGATGATGAAATATTAAGGCTTCATTGAGCAAATTTGGTGATAGAGATTAAAGGTGTTCACGAGGACTTTTGTAGTACTTAGGTAATGACATCGCATTGTCTTTTGCTTATTTGATACGTCTTAATATATGTTTTGAATAGTTTACAAATAAAAGCTTTTCTCAAAAACGTTTTTTTTTTCTTTTCAATAAGCCATGAGCAATGATGCTTTCGGGGACAAACAGAAATCTCTAATTGCGACTTAATATCATAAACACTCATCAGATACCTAGAAGCTTTCTTCCTTAAGATTTGAATGAACCTTCAAGTAAAAAGTGTACCTTTTTTTATGACATTGGAAGGCAAACAAGCAGACGGATTTCCTGATGGTAAGAAATTCCCGCCGCATAGAGACACCAAAGGTGGTAATGATGTGTTGCCAACCAGAGGCCGGGATGTTAGGTCTCAAGCAAAAGTAAGTTTACCGGCTACCTTACCTTCCGAACCGGAACACGTCATGACGTTATGGCGGCAGGAATAGGTAAGGCTGTGGTACCAATCCGGGTGAGTCGCTGCGAAACTCTACCACCTAGTCAGATATCACGGTGTTAGTGACGACAAGTCTATGCTCGCCTTTCACGAGCTGCCTGGCACAGGAAAGCAGATGGTCTTTTCTACAAAGGAGCCCCAACTAACACGGGGCTAGATACAGAATATACAATGATACAAAATAAACAGAATATAGAATGTGAAATTCTTGGAAATTCTAATATCCTTAAACTCCGGCAATAGATAGGTCCCACTGATTATAGAAGGCATCTGTCTCTTTCCCTCTTTGTGGTTATAAATACAGAAACGGAATTTTTGCATATACCTAACTATAAAATCAAGTTTTTATAACTCTGTTAAACCGTACTTGAATACTTGAAATGAAACGTCGAATACGTCGGCTTTCAAATAAAAATTCTCACATCAGAAACTGTTCATCCGTTCAAAAGTTCTGATCTCTTGCTAAAAAGTAGGTATTTATATTCCATGGTTCTGATAATACAGTCCAACACATATACTAGGTATTTTTTATTTCATCATTATTTTCGTAAACAATAACATTAAAAATCATATCTTTAATACCACCCCAATTATAAACGTTATTAGTCATTACCAATTTTATTTTGCTGTAATTTGTGTCCCATAAAACTTGTAATGGAAGAAAGACAATCTGTAAAGTACACCACAAAAAAATAATATTGTAGTTAAACCGGATAACGCATTATTGGAGTAAAGTTAAATTAACATTTTAATTTTAACCGTCTCCTTAGGGAACATCATTAGTAAACGGGATAAAAAGTAGCCTCTAACCTTTCTCAGAAAATATAGTACGAACCACAGACCATTAAAATATTATTTCATTTGAAGTACATATCTGCCAATATTCGATAGAATCGCAGGTCACAAATTTTTGGCGTGAATCGCGGCCGTAATCCAGACCGACAGGTAGACATAAAGACAAACAGACAAACAAAAGTTTTAAACGGTGATACGTTATTCCTTTTTTTATTTATCGAAAAGAAAAGTGCCCCAACGTGGGTAAAAAAACATTAATAAATTTTGTTGCGAATCGTTTTTATTAAGTACCTGATACTAAATAATCAAAATCTTGTAATACTTATCAACATCATATTTCATTATTAAAATTGAAGAATTATATATGTTCGTTTTGTAGTAAAATTTAAATTAATTTGTTTTTACAAGATTTTTTTTTTTGCGTAAGACGTACGTCATAACTATTACATAAATAAATAAGAGCACAGAGAAGTAAGAATTTCTATCAATAAGAATGCGCATGTCACTTTTGAAAATTCTTCTCTTTCTATCACTTAATTAAAAGGGTGACGGATGATAACCTCCAATATTTCACGCATGCGCTGTAAAAATAGCGTAAAGACGTGTACGAAAATGTTGGTTAGTTGTAAAAAGGCGCAGTAATGTATGTGCCTAATTTAAAATACATTTTCCAACGTAATACATAACCCGCGTGAACTAACATTATAATGTACAAATATTTTGTTATACTGATTACATAGCTTTAATAACTTTACTAGCAAATCGTTTTCAATTTTATAACAAGGCCTGTGATATGTGAATGTTTTAATTCAATCTACTTTATTTTGTAAGTATTACTGTTAAATATTTACTTTATACGTAGCGTGATACATAAAACTGTATTATGTATTCAGTACTGACGCATAAGACTGACTCAGCAATTCATCAAAATTGTTTTATTCGTACTATGTAATGTTATAAAAGCATTATTTCACAAATTTTAAAGATAATAAGTGAAAAATACTTTTATTCGTTCATAAACACGTATCAATACCTATTCGTTAATGATTCCCTACAAGTGCGCACTTTATTAGGTACCTACTGACAGTAACTGCAAAGGTTTTTGGTGAAAAGGATGTAGGTAGGTTAATGATTTATGGTTCATTCAGGCTCAAACCAATTTCAAGATATTAACAGAGTAGTTTATATTGTATTTAATAAAATTGGATATCTATAAAAGTAATGCGTGGTTTATGGTTTCGTACGCAGGGCCGTCTTAGGTTATGGGGCCCTTGGGCACACAAAAACTTGGTGCCCTTTTGGAATATTTAAGCTTTGAAATTGAATGCTCTCGAATTGGGGCAACGAAAAAACGTAATGCACCCAACCAAAAATATTTTAAGGTCAAAGTGAGTGAAATATTCGATCCTTAGGTCCTCTGAGTATGGGGGCCCTGGGCACTGGCCCCATGTGCTCTTATGGTGAAGACGGTATTGTTTGTACATCTTTTTACATGATAAAGTAAAAGTTTGTATGGAAAAAAGCATGAAATATGAAAATTATTAAAAATACACAGACTGCCACGTATTTAAGATGTCATTTATAATCATTTTCATCATTCATAATCAATCATTTGTTTTTAGTAATCCGTAGTAAATATGAACAAATTAAAATGTTATGTTCTCAAATGATTCCTATCAAATCTTGACAATTTGGTAACAAAAATGAATTAAGTCAAATCACGCTCTAAAATAATTGATTGTACGTATCTATAAATTAAGCTTAGAGTGTTGCTAAAAGAACCATATTTTTTATTAATTTTCATGTCACAAGTCATATAATTATACTGCCTCTTCTGTCATGTCAATAACTTTCATCAAGAAATTTTATTTTAATTTTCTTGGCACGATGTTGAAGTAATATATCTAGTATTAATAATAAAAGAGATTACTGAAAAAAAAACAAGATAAAACCCCTTCCATGTGATCCTTAGCATAAAGTTTACGCGCCAAACGCCAATGACATTTTCATGCAACGTGCTAGTGCGGGGACACGTCATTTCTAGTGATGTTGGTATAGTATTCGTCAAGCTTCGGAAATCCGAATGTATTTTAAAAATATGTATAGTGTTGTTATTACATAATTAATATTTTCGCTTAAATTTAAATTAGGTCAACCAATTTAAAAGTAAAAGTATTAAACTTAAAAAGAGAAAAAGTGTAAAGCCGAAGCGCATTTTTTAAATAGTAGTACAAATAAATATAAAACTCTGTCTATATCATTACCAAAGTATCATCAGTCTTAATTTTTTGTTTTTTGAGCTAACACCACATTAATAAAATTAGGTACAGAGTGATGTTTATATACCTACCTAACCAATGACATTTCTTGGAACTGACTTATAAAACGCAAAGCCAATTTGCGTTATTAAGAGCATGGTATTTGAACAAAAAATGTAGATATTAAAATGTTTTAGTACATTATTTCATCAAAATGAGAACATCATAAGTGTACAATAAGCTTTAGGTCTCAAATAAACATAATAATTAGATTTGTTAGATAGATTAGGTCTATTAGACTTTAGCTATAGTCTTTAAGTACTAGTTTTCATAAAAGCAAAGTTCTTATTTGACCTAGAGACGCTAGGGTGTCTTAACTATATTTTGTGATGGGTGACACTCTAAAAACATCACAAGTTATGTAAAACGTAATTTTTAGCCCATTGGTACGTTCAAGCATTTAAATCTCGAAATCTAAAATTACGCAACTCATTTTACGCGATTAGCGGCTTGAAAAGTTACACTCATTTGATTTTATCCCTTTCAGGGCTTGTTAAAGTTTGGAAGGTAGCGCTTTCTGTGTCTATTAGAGCAAGAGCCCGTGGCTGCCAGACCTTCGTCATTTTATAAAAGCTGAAATTTCTTCCATACGTGCCTCTTGTATAGGTACCAACAGTCCCTACCCATGTTACCTGGGCAGTGGTTACTTTGGCAGGTAACAGGTAGCAAAGGTGTATAAAATTCCATCTTAAATTTTTTAATTTATAAAATTTAATATTTTCACGTTTCATTCGTGGTAATATCAGAATTCACGTTATTTATTACCAGACACTTCGTATAGTTGCAAACCTCTGCCAAACACCCCTAAACTATAATAATTTGTAGTTTTACTTTTTTAGTTGTTTTGTTAGTTTATTTGTAGTTTTAATTTCAGCTTTTATAAAATGACGAAGGTCTGGCAGCCACGGGCTCTTGGACTATATAGTACAGAGGTTCCCGAACTTATTTCTAGTAAGGCCCACTTTTAAAATCAGTTCTTTTTTAGCGTCCCCCATCCCGTTTTTTTCTTGTCAATAACCTCAATAACATATTTGTTTCGCTTCGAGTTAAAAAAAAAACATTTTTTAAAATTTATACGAGAGGCTAGAAACCGCAATGTACTTTTAACATCCACTATGTCTTATAGTTTAAATCGTATCTGTTTATTGCATTTCGTATTTTTTATGTGGTATACGACAAACCAGTACCTATACAGCTCTCGTGATGGTAAGAAAATACGGTGTAGGTACGTACGGTCAAAACCTTTACATTGTACGTGAATAGATGCCTATGTGGCTGGGTTTGCTGGATCAGAAGTGCAAGTCTACGGACAACACTATCCTCTGGACTGGAATGTTACATTATAGCGGCAGAAACATGGCCGGGATGATAGGCCTAATATGTAAGTCTACCGGGTAGCCCTGTGGACCGGAGTATGACATTCTAATTATGATAATAGTAATAGGTAAAGTTGTGGATCCCTACCCGGGCAAGTTGCTGCATAGCACTTTACCACCAGTGGAGTATTCTTGTTTGTAATGACTCATTTTTATTTTGTATTGAGAGAACAGGGAACTAAGGTATGGGTGATGTTATGAGATAACCGTGACCTATAGACACCATTAATGTTATAAGTGCATCGATGTTTTGTTGGCGTGATGTTAGGCCAAATTGTACAAGTCTTTCGGATACCCTACCCTCCGGAACCGAAATATAAGTGCCACCCGAGCAAGTTGCTGAACATCATTCTGTTACATGGTCTTGTTGATAAGACCCAATCAAACGATGCTCACCTTTTGAGAACTGCCAGGAACCTACTTACTCGCTCGGGTAGGGATCGACCTTAACTATTCCTGTCGACATATTGTCTCTTTCTGTTCCGGTGTGGGGAGTAGGGTAGGCGGGACACTTGTACAATAGGCCTCAAATTCACACAGGTCAGTGACGCACCTATAACATCTACGATGTTTATAGGTCATGATTATCTCTTACCATTAGACAAATAGTGCTTGATCACTGAACACATACACCAACACATAAAATAAAGAATAAAAATGTAATGTGTATTCTATTGTCTATCAGCATTAAGATGTAAACAAACATTTAGATGTCTGCATTTCTGGGGCTGGGTGCTTATAAAATTTATTCTAGTATCTATTTAAGTATTTCTATGTATTAGAATCGTTGACAAATACCCATAATTTGTGTGAAAAAAAATGAGCGTATACTTTGAGAAGCTCAGACTCACGTATAAAAAATCATTGCTATTTATCTAATAATGTAAAATAATTCAGTTTTTATGTTATTGTTTGTATTAATTACTGTACTCACACGCAACAAGGACGCGAAGCATTTTGTTAGATATTTCTTATCATAGACAATTCGACGAGAGCATTGACTACACCTATTTACGCAACGCAGATAAAACAAACGGTATTTGTAAATGAATATGCTTGTGTTTGTTTATTTTATAAACTGTTTATTGTATTTTCTTTGTTCAAGGACCCCTGATCGTGTCCACTCGGAGCAATGTTAAAATGTGAGTACCCTTTTTATTTTTTATTTTCGTGTGTTAAAAATGTATATTTAATATTGATATGTAGTGACTACCACGACATAACGACGTAATCATGACCGTGGCAAGCAATGACGTTATGCCAACAAGAATATTTGACCCCAGCGAGTTGTAAATGTTGTAATGTAAAACACTACGTCAAAGTAATAGTCAAAAACACGACCAACACTGGGGAATGTGCTGATAAGTTACTTTTCCGTCGAAAAGTTTCGTAGCAAAATTAATAATTTGTATAGAAAACTAGCCGAACCGAAGAACTATGTATCGATTGACAATAACATCTTAG
This sequence comes from Calephelis nemesis, assembly GCA_002245505.1. Lineage (NCBI taxonomy): Eukaryota > Metazoa > Arthropoda > Insecta > Lepidoptera > Riodinidae > Calephelis > Calephelis nemesis. The sequence goes on from NJDD01001575.1 coordinate 207,261, forward strand.
TACTAACAATTTGTATAGAAAGAAGATTGTATTGTTTTTCATATTTTCCCTGCAATTTACCCGGATTTTCTCTTTACAAGAATCTTCCCCCGAAAATAACTAACACAATAAAATGAATTACCAAAATTGGTCCATCCTTTCAGGCCTGCGATCACTGGAAATGTGGATTAATTTTTATATATAAATGTATATATGTATGTTTTCGATGTTAGGTAGTTGGTACGCGAATGATGTTTTATCTCACCCAGATAAAATAATGAACTGGTTTGCATACATTAAAGAATTAACTAAATCAAAAGGAATAAATAACCTAATAGGTTTAGTGTGTCGGTCAAATACCGCAGGTTTTCGAGACTGATACCCTTTTAAGGTTACGATATCGTCTGAATTGTTTAAGTTTCTATTTTTAACATGGCGGCATCACTACAAAGAAAACTACGTTGCAAGCGCCTAACAAATATAATACGCAATACTTGAGCGAATGAAATGGTATTTAATATATATTCTTGCAGGCGTTATAACTTTTGGTTTGTCTATTGTAAGAGAACTACAAAGCCTTTGTGTGTTGTGCGTTGCCAACCAGAGACTAGGATGACTAGCCTGTTTTTTTATTTATAGAATAAACAAATCTGTGGTGTAACGCTCGCTATCCGCATTCGTAACAGGGAGATCCGAGAAAGAGTGGGATTGAAAGAAAGTGTTGGTGTTAAAATGCGAAAGGGCATGCTCCGCTGGTTCGGTCATGTGGAAAGAATGACAGATGAAAGATTGACACAGCAGATATACAATGCGAATGTGGATGGATGTAGGTAACCGGGGAGACCAAGGCTGACATTTCACGATCAGATCACTCGGATATTATCCGAGGGTGGTGTCAAGAGTCTCCGAAACCGGCGTGTTTGTATGAAAAGGGTAATGAATGTTAAGAAAGCAAGACAGGTTTGTCAGGATCGTGAGGTCTGGCACTCGATACTCTCTGCCTACCCCGTAAGGGACTTGGCGTGAAGATATATACGTATGTATGTATGTAAAGTGCAAAAAACCGACTTCGATTTTAATAATTTTATTGTGATTTAAGTATACAAAAAATAAGTATTTCCCTCGATTTTTCTGGGATCCCAGCATCAGGTCCAGATTTCTTTGAAGTGGGACAACATCGGAAGTACGCTTTAGAAATTGCAGAGAAATATAATAAGTAAAAAAATATTTGGTACTTGATACTCTCTCTGTCTACCACATAAGAAAGATTTACACGTAAAATGGACGAGTTGAAACGTAAAATATGTCGAGTCGAACAATGTAATCCCTATTTTCTTCGAAGTCGGTTAAGTATATTATAAAGAAGCTTGTTGACGTCACGTTTCAGTGTTCTTTATTGAAGTATGAATTTCAGAAAGGGAAATTAATAGAGTCACGTTTTCTTGACGAAAGTTTTCTCGAGTAAGTTTTCATATCGATAGGGATGGCCAAAAAATTGTATCGATGTGTTGCATCGTAATTATATCGATTTTTTAATTGTAAAATTTTCTTTTATGTCTTACAAGAAAACATACTAAGGAATTTTTATTTTAAACTTGCTTACACTCGCGATTTTGATTGCATACCAAACTGTATTTTTATATAAGTGGTATTCTATATGTTATAGTGATGTATATAAACTATATTCCTGTAAAATTTCATCTAAATGCGTTTAGCAGTTTTTGGGTAAAATAGTACCTAACAAACATCCATCCATTCTTGGAAAATTTCGCATTCATGGTAATACTCGTAGTAAGACTAGCTGGGCTAACGTTGCACTGCTCTGACTATCAATATTGTTTTTTTTTTTCATATGACCCTTCTCTTTTCATTGATTCGCAAGAAAAGAAAAATAGCAAAATTGATCGATCCGTTCACACATAATGTCATGTCTAAAGGAAATATGGATTAATTTTTATACATAAAGAATAGCTAGCCCGACGAAGGTCGCACCACCAGCAATTAACAGCTGTAAAAAAGTATAAGAATCTACAAGCCCATATCCATGAAGAAGTAGGCAGAGGCAAAACCAGGGCCACCCACGACTAGCAGAAGATACTAAGTCTCACAATGAGATAGGTGCCAAGCCTATTGCCAACCGGGCGCTTATCCAATTCCGAGTAATTTTTTTTTATTATAAAATTAAAAATACCACATATTATTATTGTTGCCCGACCCGAGACCTTATGAAGTCAAGTCCAACAGTTCAACAGAAAATAGTATTGTTGTTTTCGTTTTTACTTGTGGTTTCGCTGGTTTATCAGCTGGTCTATCAACAATAATCTTACATGTTGTTTAAAGAACATGTAAAAATAAATACTTCGCGGATTAGTCGAGCCATTCTCGAGTTTTGAATTTAACACATTTGGCGTTTAATGTTTTTTGGATAGATTAACTTATTTAGCAAAATAAATAAAGGTTTGATAATTGTTAATTTAATAATTCAAATACAGTAAAACTGTTAAAAAGTAGCCGATTCCTGCTTCTTTAATTACCACGACGCGATTTGATGGTTATTTTTCTAAAGTTTGCACTGGATTCCAAAAATGATCACATGTGAATTTTATCGATATCCAATAAGTGGTTTTAACTTGTACTTAACAAAGCGTAAGTTTTCTTGATATTTTAACAATAAAAAAGCTTTATTTCTTACTACGAATAATAATCCATATTTTACGTCGTTATTAATCATCTCAGTTTGATACGCTACGTTTATGCGAAATAGGAATTAGGAACATTTAATGTACCTTTATTAAATGTATACCATATCTTACGGCCTGAGCAACTTATAAAATGCCGGTATGATTTTCTTTCGTTTATCGATGTTACAGATCGTACTATACCAGGAATCCATATGTATCGATTAATCCCAAAATAGGTTTGGGTTCAAGAATAATGCTTACCTTTTAGTTGAGGCGTGTCTTCTTATTGATCTGTTAAGGGTAATTCCGTCTGGCTTATTGGGATTTAGCACGCACACACGCAGCAGGTCTAGCATGCGTAGTATACGCATATTCAATAGAACTGACGAAATTGATCGATTTCGACATAAAGTTTGTCTTAGACCAAAGTTGATAATGACGAGATTGGAAAATAATATGTTTGTGTTTCCTTCTATGTTAGTTTTATTTAAACATTTTTATATAAAATAGCGAACAAACAGACACTCTTTCTTGGTTGATAGATGTTACTGCGGTACATACCAAATAGCCGGGATTTAGTTGCTCATAAACATACTACGTATGCAATTCTGCCGACTACTCTATCCTTCAACACCCAACACGACAATGACGGGCACGGACCTCTTACCTCCTACTAACATTAATTTAAAAACTGTTTGTAATAATTCGTAAGATGGGACTATGGGTTTAATGGGTCCTTACCAGAAGTGCAGTAACTTGCCCAGGTAGGGATTCACCGCCTTATCTATTCCTACAATTTTGATAAGAGTGTCATGTTCCGGTCAAGTCGGATAGCAGGTAGACATGCACATTAGGCCCATCATCCCGTTTACATGTCTGTACACCCACCCTAGACACCCATCGATACCAATTGAGGGCCTTTAAGGCAAAACCATGAATAAATAAATAAATTTCACTGGACAAGTTACGAGTACATAAATTGAATCTAACCCCAAAGTAAGCAAATTATATGTTTGTGTTATGGGTGTTAGTCAACGGTACTAATACATAGAAATACTTAAATGGATACCAGAATATATTTAATAAATACCCAGACCCGGAAATGCAGACATCTAAATGTTCATCACACAAACACCTGCCGTCGTCGGGAATCGAACCCGAGCCTCGCGGTTGATCGGTGTAGTTAGGCGTGTACGCTAGCCACTCGACCAACGAGGTGGTCTAAGCAGAACCATGTGTCTTTTAATATAAAAAAAACAACAAGCTAGCGAATTCAGTTTCCATTTAACCTTTTTGTGTCTTACAATTTGGCAAAGGAATATCTTGGCCAGGAATGTTTCCTGGAAATCTCAACCGTAGATTGTCGTCTCGAATTCTGTCTGCAACTTGTTTTGTGCAATAAAACTGGAAACAATGGCCCCATTAGCCGATCGACGTATAGCTGTATCTGTTATATAACAACAAGCGGTATGTAATGTGATTTTGGGAATTTGTTCAACTGAAACGTGCGGTACTAGTAACATAATTGTCGATATCGATAAAAGAATCATGTACCTTAATAAAACATGCAAAAAAAGTACATTAAAGATTTAATTTTAAGGTTTCTGATCTATAAAACCTTAAAAACCTGTACAAAAATCATTTATAATTTTTGGTTTGGAGTTTTGGCGCCATCGAGAGAAAGGATGGTCGAAGTTTTTTCATAATTATTGAATTTCGTGTTGATATTGAGTGAAATTCAATTTTGGTGGAATTTTGTACAATTTTGTTCAGTGAAAGTACACAAGAGAAATAATTATAAAGAAATTAGCGTATCACGTATTTCCACGTTGCCGCCAACTCTCATTACATGAGCTTGAGTAATGAAGCCACCGCTTTACCCAAGAGCCGGGATGGCTTACTGACGACTTTTGACTGATGACTAATTATAATTCGTATAAAATTCGATGCAAATTCCTACTCGACTAATGGCAAAATACTAACGTAAAGGCCAAACCTAAAGAAAGGAAAAAAAAGAATTTTTGGTTAGTCTATTTCAAATTGTTATTTTATTTTAATCAAACAGGTAGATATATATACCTTCTAGCTGTCAGACAAACCTAATAAAAAAAATACGCCATTAAACAACAAAGGTGCAATAAAAGACGAAAAACACGTTGATTTGCCTTTTTTTGGGAAATGTGCCGTTTCTTTATTTTGTCGATAACTGTTTCTCTAGTATCTGCATATTTTGATTATTCAAGTTTCAAAAAATCACATTACAGAAGTAAACCGTCTTATCAATAAACATAGACTAAGGTACTCCAAGGTTCAACCTGGGATTATAATCTTTATTACACTGTAATACATAGTTCAGACTATAATATCAACGAGAGACAGTACATAGTAAGCAGCTGTGCGATAGTTCGCACAGACTTCTTTCTTCTCCCGACTGGCTAGGTTTGGAAACGGTGGTAGTGTACGGTAGATAGGACTAAAAATTAATATACCTTTAAATTCATGTATAATAAATTATGAAACTTATGTTTGTAAATAAATAAAATGTAAATAAGTGCTGCGATTTAAATGTACATTTTTTATAGAAATATGTAACTTCATAAAATTTAACTAAATTTTGCCCACCACAATGTGGTAGAATATGTTGTATTCTTAAATATCTTTATAACAATTTTTTAACACACATATTCCGCAAATAAATATTTTTTTTCATTTCATTTCATTTCAGATTGGTACAAGTTTCGAATAGAATAGAATGGAAAACGCACCATTACCACCTTTGGTGCTCTAGGCGGCGTAAATTTCTTACTATCAGGAAATCCGTCTGCTTGTTTGCCTTCCAATATCATAAGAAATAGAATAACTCTATAAATGTGCACCAAACCACGTAAAAAATATATACACTTAAAAAAAACTTAAAAACTAAGTGATACACAAAGGCGGCCTTATTGCCATAACAGCGATCTCTTCCAGGCAACCTTATGTTCAGGAGATATAATCAAAGAAATTTTGCACGATGGTGCTCGTAATACACATTTTACACACATTTCAGCTATTCCTGGCGCCTTAACATCTTATAATAAAATCTTGACCATGTGATAGCGACTAGCGAGCCACAAGCAACATCTGTAGTGTCTAATAACGATGATGATGCAACACAATCTCGTAGCTGGATTTTTCGATAAAAGTACAAATCACTGATAGAGATGTTTTTATACAGGTGACCTGGAGTTACTTGTTGTAAACAAATAATGATGTAACATGGCAAGTTTTTCACACACATTGTTATAAACCTACTAAATAAACGTTATGTGTCAAGTATATAATTTTTTATTAAAACTTGCCAAGTACAGCAGGACCTCTTTAATCCGAACTCCGAAAATTTACCCTCCGTTCGGATTCATGGAGCGTTCGGATTGTAGTATACTAGGAACTATAGATATATGTATATGGTA
>NJDD01001575.1:213443-326667 GCA_002245505.1 Calephelis nemesis
TTCAAAAACGTATAAATAGTAACATATGTTTTTTTGTAAAGAAATCCGATATTTATTTTATCGGGAGTTATTTAATGTCAAATAAAAAGCTTGGTCTCGCAATTTCCGCTCCGTTCTTACAACATAATATCGTATCTTTTCTTCTTTGTTTTTAATATAAAAACAAATGGGCGTGACACACTTTCACTATTTGGTGAACAACTGGCGTGAAAGAAAAAAGGCAAGAAAAAAAAAAGAAAGCGTGTATGGGCCGTTCGGATTATAGAGGGGTTCGGATTAGGCGTGGTTCGGATTAAAGAGGTCCTGCTGTAACATCATTAAAAAGTACAGAAAAAAAATAAAAAATGTTATCAGGAAACTGCTGAAAAAACATGTTTGCGTTCTTAACTTAAAGTAACTAAACTTACTTAAGTAACTAAACTTAACTAAACTTAAGTATTAGAATTTTAGGTAATTAATTTATTCAGAATCTTCTTTTTAAACTGCGGTAAATCAAGTGTGCATTCCTGTAATTATTTTTAACTGAGGTATGTGTATGGAACTTGGTACTTATTTTGATCTCACTTCTTTTATAGGCGAAGCATTCCCATATTATCGAACTTGGCAGCCTTTCACATTTATGTTTTGGGTGGGATTTCATTTATTTTTGTAAGGTTGTTTATATTTTTACTTTAATTTGACTAAATACAAAATAATAAATTCGTAACGAATTTCAGGTTGGTACGACCATTGGAAGATAGATCCATTTAGTTCGTTTTAGTTCCTTAGGGGCATAAATTTACAGCTCCATTATTTTTGAAACTGACTCACACTTGCCCATTTTCAGATTTTTCCCTTTACCTTGACCTAAAGACCTACCTCCATGCCAAATTTCAAGTCAATACGACCATTGGAAATGGTCTAGGTTTTTGATGAATGAGTCAGTCAGTCAGTGAGTGTATAATGAAAAAATAGCGATTTTCGGACGTCAATATCTCAAGAACTACAATAGGTATATTAATGAAATTTGAAAATGAAGTAAGGAGGTCTCAACAGATACTAGAAATTTCATATGCGTAGATAAAATAGATTGGCCCGAAATGGTTCGTGTAATGTAACCCATGGCCGGTGTGTCGCTTTTGTTTTGCTCGAACTTGGCGGACACACTGCCGTGTGTCTAGATATATATATTATGTCAAAGTGTGCCTGAAAGCCAAAACTGTACGGTTGCTTAAAAAATAAGTTTGTCTACAACTTAAGGCAAATGATTATAAAAATACGTAATTTAGTAGTTACTAGGCTTATAAAAAGTCCTGATCACCTTTGTGAGTTGAAAGAACTGTACTCAGTACTATTAAGGTGCGTTGCCCAACCTTCTGTATATCATAAAATAATAAAAAACTAATAATGAGAAACTTTTATAAATTGTTGTAAATTTAACTGTTTTTAAATTTATTGCCTTTTATAAATTTTAAAGAAAGGAATTAAAAATTTCGACACGGGACTTGAATACTCAGTAGCTCAAATGATTAAAGCATTCGTCGACTTGAGACGATAGGTTACAGGTTCAGATCCGGTCTGGGGCAGAATTCTTTCTTTCTTTCAAATTTAAAGAAATTAAACCCAAGCACCCGACAAGCGCTAAAATAAAAATACCTGATTGCGTTTTGATGCAGATTTGTGAATGTAGTTATAGTAATATTAATAACCTATCTAAGATAAGAGACCGTGTTATTTTTCATCAGTTGCCAGGTAACCGCCGTCATATCTATATATTAATACGTGATGCCAAATCTTTGGACCCCTTTTTACGAAAATTGCGTGGACGCAGGAATATAAAATTTGGCACACTGATACTTTATATGTAGGAGAAGTGTAGAACATTAACATTTTTCAATAATAATACTTATAAAGTACATTAAATCAATAAATAAAACATTACCCACACTACCATGCATTTGGCACACACAAACAAATATTTTGATGATAACGATAAAAGATCACAGATGGCGCAATAAAAAGTTCGCTCAAAATGAAGATGGCGTTCTTATCAATTTATAATGGTAGAATTTCGACCAACGGGCGACCACTAGTATTTAATTAATTAAAAAAAATATCTTAGTAACAAAAGGGTCTATGTCTATCTGTAAATAGTTTATTATTAATGGCCATTAGTGAAAGGGATGAAAGATTTGCTAGGATTTCCACTTGTTAAACTTAATGTGGGGAAAACGCGAACAGCTGATCTCAAATAAGCAAGTAACAAGTGGACGGAATGAATACTGAATTGCTTACTTCTATGGGAGCAACGACATTAGCCTCATTAAAACGGTACTATACATAAACATATGAAATTTACCATTTTTATACGTATTTCTAAAGGTTCGGATTTACGGGTGAGGTCAAATATCTGATGAATATCTGCTTAGTAACAAACTGGAATTGGTGTGTTCGACTTTTTTTAATTTTAGTAGTTTTAAATGTCTGACGTTTTTTGCTTTCATTTGACGTTTAAATTTTACGTTATATACGTCATATAAAGATGTTAAAGGTGGTTAATAATAAGTAAAAGTAATAACTTATTTATTTCATTGACAAAACACTAGAACATTTAAACTTTAAAAAGATTAAAACGTTCAAAAATGTTTGTGCTACTTTCCAGGGGTCCCCAAACAAAGCAGAACATGTGTCTTGTGATACCAGTTTGGAATATTCGTCAATAAATTAAAATTGTCAATTAAACTTGTGTAGTATGAACTATATCAAACAATATTTAAACAACAAAATATTAAAATTACACAAACATTGGAAGTAACCGTATCTTGTAAACAAGTAAATTATACATATCTTCACGGCAAATCCCTTACGGGGTAGGCAGACAGTATCTTGTGCCAGACCTCACGATCCTGACAAACCTGTCTGGTTAACATTCATTACCCTTTTCATACAAAACACGCCGGTATCTATCGGAGACTCTTGACACCACCCTCGGATAATATCCGAGTGATCTGATCAGAATTTTAAACAAATTAAATTAATAAGCTCATGACCACATGGAAAAAACTCACAATATGGCGCCTGCAATCCGTCATTTTCTTACATTCTGCGTCATACGCGTAAAACGAATATTTTCGATGCATAATAATAAAACGGAAATAAAACAAAAGATGTACATTATAGGGAAGAAGGTTGCACCAAATTTCAAGACGAGATTTTTAGGGGCGTCTATAATTGGGTAACAGATCTCCAAAAGAGGAAGGCGAAGTTACAAACAGGGCACCCACTTTTAGCCGGAGACACTTAGTCCTACATTATGATATGATACAAACCTATCGCCAGCCGGGCCCTTAAACAAATCCGTAAAACATTATTTTTATTAGACTTGCACGAGCCGGAAATCGAACTTACCTCACGCAGCCAAAGTCAACATTGTGCTATTAGACCGCAGAGGCAATAAACCATGAGTGAATTGGGTGCATCAGAAGCGGGATAAAAAATCCTCTCAAACGCGATCTCCGTATTTTGTTGTAAACACGTTACATTCGAGATCACCCAAAAAGATTGGTGGTCATTGCACTCCGCAATTACAGTCGCGGTCACAGCGTGCACGGGGTTTGTGGGTCAGCAGAACCGGATCTGCAGTTACATCCACCTAGATTGTGAACTGATGCAGAGTCACGGATGGATGGGTTGGTCTCACTGTCGGACGGGGACGTTGACACTGGATGCTAACCAGTCCTATTATTTTTTGACAATTATTTATTTTAATTAGTTTATGGAGTTTTTTTGTTTGTGGTGAAATAGTTACCTAGTCCGTGAATAGTCTTTTTTCTCTTTAAATGGTGCAATAACGGCTGTCCTTATTTGTGACTGTATGAAGGAAAAATAGAAAATTTGTTAATTTTACTGACTAACTGAGTCTTGTAGATCTTTTCAGTGCTGTGTTTCAAACTGGTTGTATATTTTAAAATATATAAGATATTTTTTTAATCCCAAACGGAAAATGAGGAGAGTTATAAGTTTGACGTGCGGGTGCGTGTGCGTAAGGGTGCATGCGCTCGCGTGTGTGTGTTTGTGCGTGTGTTTATGTGTGTATCTGTGGCGTCATAACTTTTGAAGATGCGGCTTTTTTAATTTGAAAACTGACGTGATCTAGATGGTTGTTAGCTACTTTTCATTTTTAGCTTTTGTTGAGGGTGCATTGGTTTTTTTAACAATAGGATTATTTATTTATTCGATTTAATTTGATTAATTTTCCCTTCGCTTCTGAAAAATGCTATTTCATGCAGGTACTATGTAATACACCGCAAGGTTAATGATCAGATAAATAGTTGCAGAAATGTTTCACGCTTGAAGTATTACGATAATTTTTATATTAGCATGTATTCTGAATCTTTACAACACAAGAGTAGTTAAACATATAAACATATGTAAAATCGTAAAAGATTTGCGTGTATATGTAGAAGTATTTACAGATACTAGTGGTCACCCATTCAATAAATCAAATAACTAACATGCGCAACAAATATCATGTATCGAACATATTATAACCTCCTCTTTTTTGAATCGGTTAAAAATGAATTGACGTTTCCCTAAATCATCGCAGCACGCGTGGCCAGACGGGAAAATTTGCCTGTTTTTGATTGAAAAGAAAAAAACGTTTGAAAAAAAAATTTTGCTGGGAATTAGAAAATTTAAGGAAACGCTACGGAAATGATTTGATTATGGAGTCCTAATTAAATCGAAGAAAATACTCAATTTTTTGTACTCGATATAATTATTATCAAAATCTATTCCGGTTTTTTGCCTTTTTTTTTAAGTTATTTTGACGAAGGTGCTCTCCAACAACTAGGACAGTTTTGGGCCTGCTTATTATTGCGACATCTTTTTCTGAATCTATAAACAAACAGCAAATAAATTATTTATCATGATTCATGATATATATTATATTATATTATGTACAGCTATATATATTATAAAAAACCTACAGTTATTTATTTTATTGCATTATACGCGGACTTCAGTCATTCAACTTTTGACCTTAGTTTTAAAAGTGAATCACTTGAAGCATGAGAAATCCTATTGAAAATGGGTATCATGATTGCAGAAGTCAGTGAAAAATATCAGACACTAGCTTAGCCCGCGTATCAGTTTAATTTATTTAGCTCTTAGGTGTCTAATGTATTTCTAAGTATTAGTATCGTTAACACCCATAACACAAACATATGGTAGGTATACTTATTTTGGGGTTAGATCAAATATATCCAGAGATATTATTATTATTATTGTGTAGGAATAGAGAAGCCCTGTCTTTCTTACTCTAGGGATATAGAACCCATTGAGACATAAATAATAAAATAAATATCCTTACACAAATTACATCGTCGGTCGAATCACGAAAAGGCGTAACCAACAAAATGCCCCTTTTGAGTGTGAATTGACGTGATGTCTTTTGACAAAAAAAATCTTATATCTTTTAATAAATAAAGATAGTGGAAATATTTTAATAACTAAACATTAAGGGTTAAATTTATTTAAAATAATCTTATACGGCCATAAAACTCGTCGGTGATTTCTTTATTTCGCTGTCCTGTAAAGTTGTAAGAAAACAGTTGTGCCTATTCGTGATTCGACCGACGACATGTATCGAATCTAACTTCTAAGTGAGTTAATTATATGCTGGTTATTAGTCTAATATATAGGAGTATAGTATATAATATATAATACATAGGTACAGCTACCAGAATAAATTTAATAAACACTCGGACCCGATAATGCATGTTTTAAATGTAGTTGTTATTATCAAACGATACGAAGTTCGCCGGGTCGGCTAGTAAGGCAATAAACGACACCTTTAGTATCTGCCGTTACTTTTAATAAGTTTTATCAAAACCAAATACAGTTATCAAATACAAGAATAAACGAATTCACCGTTCGGTACGATATCTACCATCAGCACCGGATGTACGTGAGCCATTCAAAGTTGGTAATGACTCTAGTCAGATACGGGGTTAATCGGATATTTACCCAATTGTTAAACAGGGACTATGTGTTTTTAATATATTTCCCAATATATTTGATATATGTAAACCACTAGCGGCCCACCCCGGCTTCGCACGATTATGAAATATAAATATAAACCTTCTTCTTCAATCAGTTTATTTATTTAAAACAACCGAATCAAAATCCGTTGCGTAATTTTAAAGATTTAAGCATACAAAGGGATATAGGGACGGAGAAAGCTACTTTGTTTTATAAATAATAAATATCCCTGGACAAATCACACAAATTGAATCTAACCGCAAAGTAAGCAAATTATAGATTCTATACTTCTTATCGTCGGAGCTTGGTGGAATTCCATTCTTGATGTAATTTATTTAAAAACACTTGTACTTTCCACAATATATTTTATTATTTTTTATTTTTATAATTTAGCCAACCGGTTTCGCTATACAAGCATCATCAGGGCTATATAACAACTGAAGTTTTGTTAAAAATAATACCGTCTAATTGTCAGGTGACAATATAATTGACAGTGAATAATAAAATATATTGTGGAAAGTACAAGTGTTTTTAAATAAATTACATCAAGCAAATTATATGCTTGTATTATGGGTGTTAGTCAACGATACTAATACATAGAAATACTTAAATAGATATCAGAATAAATTTAATAAACACCCAGACCCGGAAATGCAGACATCTAAATGTTCATCACACAAATGCCTGCCCCCGTCGGGAATCGAACCCGAGCCTCGCGATTGGTCGATGCACTTAGGCGAGTACGCTAGCCCCTCGACCAACGAGGCGGTCAAATTTTAAAGATTTAAGCATACAAAGGGACATAGGGACGGAGAAAGCTACTTTGTTTTATACTATGTAGTGTAGAATAAGAACTTACGAAGCGGTTTTTACCCGCACCTTTGTTTTTTCTTCAAAACTCACGAGACCGCTAATTTGTGCGGTCACATAGCCGTCGCGGTTGAAATCATCGCTTGCTTGTACGATTCTACGGGCGGGAGACCGCCACCGCGTTAACCGCAAACAACCGCGGGCGCTGCGGGTATAAAACGCGTCGTGAAATGTGTTCTTACTTTTTGCATATAAATCTACTTTCTACAGAACCTGCGGGCCCGCAACCGCCGCGGGTGCGGGTTAAAACCGCGCCGTGAGTTCTAAGGCTAAATGTGGGGATTCAACATTTCACGTAGCCATCGGATCACGCCTGAATTGATGATCTAATTTAGCTAATCCTTTTGAAGGTATGTTAGTTCTTATGTAGAAAAACTGGGGGAAAAGAAAAATGACAGGGAAAACAGGAAGAACGTTAAGTCGATTTACCTTAAAAATGATTATTAGTAATGTTAAGCGATACGAAATTCGCCGGGTCCGCTAGATTATTATAAAATATGTTTCATTCTGTTACTATCTCGGCAAAGGTCGGATTAGGTTCGGATCTTACGGTACTAATCGAAGGCGTCAATTAGAATTTAATAAAAGGGAGAAAAGTATTTTCACGCCCAAACCCCTGGAGCAGTTGGTGGAGTAATAACCAGGGCGCCCACAATCAGGGCAAACCTATCGCCAACCGGGCACACATCCAACCTCGGGACAACTTTGTTTTTTAAAAAAAAATATTTTATTGCCCGACCCGGGGATTAAACTCGTGACCTCGTGGAGTTTCAAGAGAGAATTCCAACACCGGACCGCTACACAACAAAGGCAGTAACATCCATACATATAGGGATATTTAAAAAATAAAAATTAAAAGTATAATAAATTATAGTTTTAAAAATTTCAAGATAAGAATTCCTTGTCCGTCTGCGATTTGGTTTTTAAATGGAACCGGCTGCGAATGTTTCAAATGACAAAGGACCTATTTTCCAGTAAACCAGAAGCAGCCGCTATAATTTAAAACACACGTCAATGTAAGACAGCGCTTTTCAAACTTAGTGTTTTTTAAGCTTACGTTCTTTTTTATGATAATGGAAGGCAAACAAGCAGACGGATTTTCTGACGGTAAGAAATTTACGCCGCCTTAAGACACCAAAGATAATGATTGCCAACCTGAGGCCGGGATGTTAGGCCTCGAGCAAAAGTAAGTTTACCGGCCTCCTTACCCTCCAAACCGGAACCGACCGGCCGGATGGGTATGAAGATGAATTAAGAATTTTCTGATTCTGATATTTATTTTTCGAGATACCGTACACGAATGCCTTACGATGAATTTTTAAGCGGTCTTGAAGCAAAAGTTTGAGAAGCCTTTGTATAATTTATTCCAAACAAAGGTTTTTTTAATCGTTTTCTGTTACTCAAAAATTTCTATTTCTTTGAACCGGCTAGCCAAAACAAGATAAGAAGGACAATGACCCCCCGATCAGGCTCGTACTGCCATACAAGATATATGATTCGCTAGATAACTGTAAAGATATGTTTTTTATCATTACCGAATTTGGGTTATACGTTTTATTGGTGACTCAAATATTTTTTTGGTCGCCTAAAGTACGCTTTCGTCAGGGTATGATTATTACACCTATGGATTTTTTAGTGTTGAACGGCAAAAAACTAATGGATACTGATGGCAAGAATGTATTTTTTCTATCTGAAAAAAAAATCGGAAGCCATGGTCATTTTGTAAAGTATCTTCATCTCTTAAGATATATACACGAGCAGGTCATCAATGAATAGCTGAATGTTATTTTTTGTGCGGCTAACATTGATATAGGTGACAAACCTATTGCCTGTTAGGGTTATAAACAACAAAATTAGTATCCTGACGATGTTAGAATAACCTCCTTAAATAAGTATACACTGTCACATTTCGTCGTATTTTTTTTCAAGCGATGCCTAAATGCGCAGAAAGTGAGCCAAAGCATAACGTCAATATTTCTCAGAATCATATAATTTTTTAAGCAGTTGCTACCAGATATACCATAGACCATACAGTAGGTACTTGTTAGCGTCTATATAATTGTAAAATCTACCACCGTATCAAAACGCCGCCTCTCCTTCAGAAGATCCGGCAAGAGAAACTCAGCGAGCTTGCCTTTCATTCCTATTTTTAATTCAATTTACAAGAAACTGATTTGAAGAACAGTCGATTCCAAGCATTGTTGTTGCCTAGATGTTCTGCAATGTATAAGGTTTTTTTTACATCATTTTGATTTACTACATTTTTAAATTTATTTTAAACAAACTTTAATGTACTTGGGAAATTAGTTGTGGAAACATACCAATGTGTATGAAGGAATAGCTTATTATGTGGAGAAGAGGCAGTGGCTACACAGCACAGTACATCTCTACCGCCCACTCTGCCTTTCAAAACAGAAAGACGACTGTGGCAAGCATTGACATTATGAAGTCAGAAAAGGCGGTAAAACGAAGCTGAGCGATCTTGAAACGAAAATTATGTTTGTTTCTTACCATTGCAGAAATAGTTCTTTGCCTCCCACAAAAAAAACGTTTTGCGCTGTAGGGTTTTTGTTTTTTAATACCGCGTGTTAACCTTTGTCTCTTGTTTTTGGCAACTCGTTAAAAACTAATTAAATACATTACGTCGGTTACTCGATACGCTGTAGTGGGTAACGGGTTCGGCAACGGTTCATTTTTTGCCGATTCCCAAGTTACCATGGTTTTTTGACAACCGAAGTTCACAGGACGCACACCGACCAAACTAGTTATGCTGGTTAAACATCCTCATCTACGTGACTAAATTTGACATTTACTGGCCTACGGATTTGCCCGCGGTTTCAGTTATGTAGTTTTTAAAATATCGCCTCAGTGGTTTAGCGCTTCTGTTGTCGGACTTGACTGCATGAGGTCCTGGGTTCGACTCCCGGGTCGGGCAACAAAAAGAAAATTGGGTTTTTCTAATTTTGTAATAAGAAAAATGCTCGGGATTGGCCATGTGCGCGTTTGGCGATAGGCTTGCCACCTATTACATGGTGGGTCTTAGTGTCTTCGGCTAGTCGTGGGTGCCCTTGTTGTGCTTCTGCCTACCCCTTCGGGTATATGGGCGTGAAGATACTTACTTTTTTAAAATTTCTAAGAAAGAAATTTCAGCTCAGGCAAAGCTTGATCTCATAATATTTAATTGTCGCTGACATTTTTTTTTCTACAAAAATTTATCACAAGTACGGGAAAAAATACTTTTGTAAGTTTTTTAGCACTGGTCAAGTTCTGCAAATTTAAAAAAAAAAACTTTTGTCCTTTTTTTATTTTATTGTTTATGTTTGTTTTGTGTATAATAAATGATTAATTAAATTAAAAAAAGAAAATTTTCCTTAGACAGGTCTTGATCTCGTAGTCTTCCGTCGTCGTTGATAAAATTTTTAATAAAAAATGTGCAAATTGATCACAGGTAAGTTTCCCCGTGTTGGTCTGGGCTCTTTTGTACAATAGAACATCTGCCTTCCTTGCCAGGCAGCTCGTAAAAGACGAGTATAGGCTCCGTCACCGTCACTAACACCGTGACATCTTAAATCTAAATAAAATTATTTAATTTGCAAATTTTCCGCTAAAAAATGTGTATACGTATTATGGAGTAACAAAACAGACAAAATAGTGCGCTAAGAATGAATTGGACTTACCGGAAGCTAAAACTCCCAAATATATCCAGCTCCACACAATACACACCACTAAACTGTTTAATTAGCACCAACAATACACATACTACTACAAACTCAACGTACGTTTCGCTTCGTAACCGAAGCATCATCAGGAGAAATCGACTGCACTCCACGAAGGTCGAGCAGATACATGCTGCCTGGCAAGGAAGGCAGATGTTCTATTGTACAAAAGAGCCCAGACCAACACGGGGAAACTTACCTGTGATCAATTTGCACATTTTTTATTAAAAATTTTATATATATATTATATATATTAAAAAAAAAATTGACTAATTTTAAAATATGTCGTCAAAAATACAAAAAAATGAAGGAATTGTATACCGCTTCCCTAAAATACCATAGTCAGATCTTGCCTTAGTGGCAATGGGACCAGCTCAAAAGTACATTCATTAAAAAGATGAATAAAATCGGTTCACAAGTGACGGACAAATTGTTGTAAATAATCAAAATATGGTCGACGAACATGTATCCTCCTTTTTTCAAGTCGGTTAAAATGATGAAATTCTCCGCGACGTCATTGTAGGTCAGGGGCATCGAATTACAAATAACAGCATACGTGATACGACACCACCCACCACAAGTTCAACGTGTTCTTTATATAGTATCAGCGGTTCTATATCTTTTTATTTGACATAAAAGTAAAGGTTATATGTTTCCCGCTTTATATGTATTTATGGTCTTCAAAGTCATTCGTAGTAGGTGCTGGAGTGTTAATGATGTAGAACCATATTTTTTTAATTTCTATGGGTAAAACTGCGAGGAAACTAGGAAAAGTAACAATTTAAATATACCCATTTACATTAAATAGGTGGTACAAAGTTTGCCTGGACAGCTAGTAATTTATCTATGTATTAATACGTGATGCCAAAACTTTGGACCACTTTTTACGAAAATCGCGAGCACGCAGAAGCATAAAATGTGGCATACTTATAGTTTATGTGAAGGAGAAGTGTAGAACGCTAATATTTTTCAATGACAATGCTTATGGAGTAAATTAAATCAATAAATAAAACATTACCCACACTATCATGCATTTGACACACACACAAACAAATATATTGACGATAACAATAAAAGATCACAAATGGCGCACTAACTATTCATAAAGTTTAGTAGTTGGTCTTGATAAATGAAGATGGCGTTCTTATCAACAATATATTAAAACTTATTATGGTCAAATTTCGACCAATTGGCGATCACTAGTAAATATAACAATATAGTATATTAATAGGCCTGGCCTTAAGTACCTTTGAAACATAATATTATTCTGTGTTACTTTCCGAAGCTCATTAGATAGAGCTCCATCTGCATAGTACCGTTACTGGACCCACTAACCGCATAGGGAAGATTAATGTTACCGGTCTACGGACAGACAAAGGGCGTATCGTTATATATAACTATCGGTAGCGTGAGGTTTTGCTAGCGTTTGTATGTAATTTAGCTCATGAAAGAGAGAATACATTTATTATACACTTTTGTTACACATGTTACAAAGGAGAGAAAAAAATACATAAATGTCATAATAAAACATAGAACTTGAAAGAAAAATAAAACGAAAATATATAATGCAGAGTGCAGAGCTATTGTGCTAATTGATAAAACACTTGGTATATTTTGCTTCGCCAATTTGACACTGATTTTTAGGTCCTCTCCCCCTTCGGAAATGAACCTATGAGATATCCATTACACAGTAGGTTTTGCTGTCAGATTTTCCATAGTCTATGGACTCTGCACCTAGCATGTAAGGCGTGTAATAAAAAACGACGGGTTGCACTTCGGAAATGCGTGCAGAAGTGAAATCTTGAATATTAACGTTGTGCATTTTTGATATTTTGGAATGCTTAGGAAATAACTTTGCACGAAACGAAAACTACACAAACATGACAACACGAACGTTCGCGAAAGCGCCCTGCGCCGTCTTACGAATTTTCGATCAGGTTACGAGTCTTGACGCGAGTTTAGAAATTTTTACCCATTTCAAAAAAGTGCGCAACGCCGCTAAATAAGTTTGTTCGGAGGGCAAGGTAGCCGGTAAACTTTCTTTTGCTCGAGGCATAACATCTTGATCTCAGGTTGGCAACGCACCATTACCATCTTTGGTGTCTCTAGGCGGCGTGAATTTCTTACCATCAGAAAATCCGTCTGCTTGTTTGCCTTCCTATAACAAAAAAAATGTAAAATAGTTTAAGATCCGAATTCCAACATAGGCTACATTTTACTACAGGACTATAACGGTAGATATAAGATGAATGTTTGTAAGAAACACTGACGAAGTCGCAGGTGAACAGTTAGTTTTATATACATATACATATGAAGATATAAATGTAGGAAATCTAAGTTGAAACGCAATTAAAATCGTAGCAACTTAAGTGTTGAGTATAAATAACGAAAAGTGGGCCAAATTTGCTTCGCCTCTTTCGCTCGACAAAGCTTTAAGCTCGTCCGGTTGATAGGACGTTGACCTTACAACCTACTATTGGCCCGGTTTGTTCGGCCAATTTTTTTGTCTAGTACCGTGAGTAACGCGAAATATGTTATATTATGTATATATTTATACGAGAAGACGTCATTACATTTTATGAAAATTACCGAAATCGGTCCATTAGTTTAGGAGTTATGATGCCACAGACACACACACAAACACACAGCGAGAGGGAGGGGATGAGAAGGAGGAGGCGAGAGGGAGGGGGTGAGAGGGAGGAGGAGAGAGGAAGGAATGAAAGAGGAAGGGTGGATGAGAAGGCCCACGTCTAACTGAAAGTATCCTTTATTTTCCGTGACTTAAAATTGATAGCCAATTGCTATTTGTTGCTGGTTTAAAGTTATTTAATACGTTAGCAGTAACCGGTTGAGATTTTAGGGTAAAAAGTAGCTTAAACTCTTCTCCGTGTTCTTTTTATTTGTTAAAAATCATTCAAAACCCTTCAAAAGTTTGGCCTTGATAACGGGTCGTATGTATGGTCGCAACAAGAAACGTACATACACTTTTGAGTTTATATTTTTAATAATTTAATAGGGACTCTTTTATGACTTTTGCATTTTTTTATTTAAACACATTAATTACCCTTTTCATACAAACACGCCGGTTTCGGAGTCTCTTGATTACACTCTCGGATAATATCCGAGTGATCTGATCGTGGAACGTCAACTTAGATCTCCTCGGGTATCTACATCTATCCACAATCTCATCGTTTATTTGTTTAGTCAATCTTAGACTACAAAAAGTATCTACATGTTTACTTATTATAGTTCGAAACACTTTAGAAGATAGCATCGTAAAAAAACCATCACCGTAGACCATGTTCTCAAATAATTATGGGCAGTAAAACTGGAAAAATCGACTAACTATTTCAAACCACGTCGCGTTTTGATAATTCTTTTTTCGAAAGGTAACCAATGTTTTCGGAATGGTCCAATATTAATTTTATCATTATCAGATTAGTCGTTTTCGAGTTAATAATGCAAAAGATTTTACTTATCTTGACGAGTTCATTATTCATCATCATCGTCATGATCTATCTTTCTAAAAAAGAACTATAAAAAGCGGTTGGCTGTTGTCAGAGTAATTTCGTTACACATGTACAAAAAAATAATAATAAAAAAACACAGCAGAATTTACGACCTCCTCCTTTTTCGGAGTCGTTTATAAATATTGTGCTTTTACGCCACTTGCCGTTTATCTGGAAATATTCGATGAATCCTTCTAATTTTACAAAAGCGAAAGTTTGTAAGTATGTATGGATGTTTGTTACTCTTTCGCGCTTGAATGGCTAAATGAATTTGTCTGAAATTTGGAACACAGATAGATTGTGTCCTGGATTCACATATAATCTCGATCGCACAACGGGTTCCTGTAAGAACGCAGGCAAAGCCGCAGGCTGGTGTGATAATAGTTCCAATTTTTTCCGCGCGCAGAGTTATCTGGCAAGCACTGTATGTTCATTATCAGTTGTTTTTTATGATATTGGAAGGCAAAGGAGCAGACGGATTTCATTTTCAATTTCACGCCGCCTAGAAACCCTAAGGTTTATTACTTTTTTTTAATGGTATTGGAAGGCAAACAAGCAGACGGATTTCCTAATGGTAAGAAATTCCCGCCGCCTATAGACACCAAAGGTGGTAATGGTGCGCTGTCAACCTGGGACGGGGATCTTAGACCTAGAGCAAAATTAAGTTTACCGGCTACCTTACCCTCCGAACCGAAACACGTCAGCGGCAAGCACTGACGTTATGGCGGCAGGAATAAGTAAGGCGGTACAAATCCGGGCAAGTTGCTGCGAAACTCTACCACCTAGTAGAATGTCACGGTGTTGTCAAGCCTATGCTCGCCTTTTACGAGATGCGTGGCAGGTAGGCAGATTTATTCTACAAAGGAACCCGTACCAACACGGGGAGTTATGGCCTACGGCGACCTCTGTAATTGACATAATATATCCGTCGTCGGAGACACATTAGGCGTGGCTCTATTAATATCTGATGAGCTCGCCTATTATCGTTAGTGACTAATTGTTCAATAATATAAATGCGGTACTTCAAGCATTCGCAACATTTTAATTGATCCAAAAACAATGTTATGCTTTCTTATCCTCCTAAGATTAATTGCTGCATCTTTTATACAACTGCTATAACTGAGTTGGTTATGTGATTTTAAATTTATTGTAAGATTAATTTATTTATAGAGTAACTTTTAAGCGCCTCTGTAATCTTGTGGTTTGGTGTTGGTGTTAACTGCTTGAGGTTTAGGGTCCGGTTCCCAGGTCAGGTAAGTCGAAATGTGTTTTCTTAATTTCCTAATACAAGCGATGCTGCTCAAAATTAAATAAGTGTGTTGGCATTAGCTTTGTCACTTATCACATTGTGAAACTAAATATTTCCTACTGCTTATCGATGATGATGATGATGATCTGTATGTTTGTCTGCCTCTTTGGTTTAGGAGGTAAGACAGTAGATATTGGAAAAGTTACTGAACAGCATTTTCCCGCCAGCATATATTGTGCAGTATGGAAATTTACCAAATGCCAACGACGAAATGTAAAAATATCTACAGTAAAATTTATCCTTGTATCATGTTATCCTGTGTACACTTTTAAACTTGAACGACACATACTTGTTTTAGATTTGAACATTTATAAGAAAATATCTTTGCTCATAATACGTTGGAACATGAACACTAAAACGTTTTGTTAAGCTTAGTGCATACTATCGTGTCATTTTTACGATATAGAAACTCCGAGTTGACATAAGGTTTATATTACGAAAAAAGTAAACAGTAAACTTTTATTTATTAGATAATGTCATCAGTTTCATATGAAAAATATATAAAAACTTGTTATCCCTTTTTTCCGTTGTGCTGCTGTAATCAGAAAAACACGACCTTTTCGAGCGTTTTATTGAATGTAATGAAATGATACAAAAGTTACGCTTTTATAAAGTTGTCTAAAATTATGTGAAATCCATAATGAAATAGCATTTTTATTCATAACTATAATTCAACATTTTCAATGACGTTAAAATTTAAAAACATTCCTTGTTTTCAAATTTAACGTTGAGTTGTTTTTTGGTATTATACTAAATGTTCAACTTTTAAGATCACTATGTGATGTCGCTAGGTCCTCTATCTCTTCTGTATGATGGTTTTGAGATTAATCCGATTATTCTAGAGATTTATTATGAGAGCTCACACCTACCGGTTCTTAATTATTTTTTTCTGACAGACAATACAATGGCAGACTATACGAGTGGCGTGAGTCCAAAGAAACTGTTACTTACGTAACCTGTTCAGGAAGGACTAATCATTAAAATCTTTTAACCTGACCAAAAATTTGAAGAAATCGACCGAAGAAAAAACCGACTTTGATTAAAATAATTGTGTTATCTTTGTACTAAAAAATTGAGTATTTTGCTCAATTTAAGAGCGTTAATGAGATCACCTCGGAAGTGTGCTATTTCAAATAAAAAAAAATTAACATGAGTTCAATGACGGATGCAATAACGGTATGATGAGTAGGTAATCGATAGACATACATATAAAAAATAGATGTCGAACATGTACCTAACCTCAGCTTTTTAAAAAAATAATAAGATGTATAAATTACCCAAATTATATGCTTATAACACATAAATACGTATTGAAATCTATATAAACAAAAAATTTGAAAATCTGTTGCTAATTGCGTAATGGATAGGTAAATAGACTTTTTCTGTCACTATAAACCACAATATTTTATTTCCCAACAACTTGTTATTAACTGTTAATATCAGGTGGTACTAGTTTACCGGTTTGGCTAGCACTGATATTAAATGAGTTTATTAAAACTTCTATATTTTAAATTCGATTTATCTTCTACGAGCTACTCACAAACATGACTTAACATTCCTCGTAAATGCGTGGGTTTGTCGAAAGAACAAAGCTGACAGACAGTCCGCTATTGTGCTCCATGCCTTAATGCACGCGTAACATGACGTGCTAGCTAGAAATGGCGACGGTTTTCGCATTTAACGAATGAAACTGCACTGGCCAAGTTCAAGGCTGGTCAAGCCCCGCTTCCCATTGCATGTGCATACGTATTAATTCAGCTCACAACCACGACTACCACCATTGTCTATCACTTGAGAGCCGAGGTTAATGACCTTATGGATTAATGATTCTATTGTACAGTGTAATACCGGCTTTATTTTTTCTTGTTAGTTGTTTAGTAGGACTATTAGCTATGTTATTATGAACATAGGCAGGACTAGTCCGTTTTATGGATAAGGTGTGATTGAATGTTTTTATTGTAGCTACTAGCCGACCTGTCGAACTTGGTATCGCTGTGGAAAAAATTATAATGTTGTTTTTCTTGTTTTCCTCGCAAGTTTCCTACTTTTGCTCTTCATATGAACCTTCTCCTGACAACAGTTAACACTACAAAACAAGAATTAGCAAAATCGGTCCATCCGTTCAGGCGTGATTTTTATGAAACGTCAAAGGAAAAACAATGGTGATAATAAAGAACACAAAAGGGCCAAAATCTTGCTATCGTATACACCTAACATCGAAGCGTAGATCACGTACTTATCATTACTTTTTATTTCACTTAAATGCATGCAGTAGTTCCGAAGTTATAACGACGAGAAGTTTTAGCTGTTTTTTGAATTGCTGAGATTACGCGCGCTCATGCTATGACGTCACAGCCTTGTTCGGCCCGAGCTCGCAGCACGGCGTACGGCGGCGTTTGCTTTGGTGATTAAATAGGTACCTACGCAACAAGCAACTCATTTCATTTTGTTTCAAGTCTAGGCTTGTATTTGAAAGAAATAATATAAACTATCTCTTACATACGATTGCCTTCATTAAATTTAAACTAGTATAGTGTGTGGAATGGAAGACGGATTTCTAAAAGGGCAGTCCGACAATCTGCAAAGAGTGGATAGTTTGATGGTGGCACAATATTTCATGAAGAATCAAGATTATACGGCGGCCGAAATTCGTGGAATGAAGTTAATAAGGTAGGTATGTAGGTATGTTTTAAGTAAGCATTAGTTATTCTCGTAAGTTAATTAAGTACCTACTCTCGGGTAAATAGGTATTTGTTCAAAACTTAAACCTAACTGAATGCGTGTCTGTGTTTCATTTACTACCTATTATAGGCGGCGACAAAAAATACTAGGTAAAGTCCGGTCGCCGAGCAGAAAGAATTTCGTACATTAACCTGTTATTACCTGTCCCGCTCACTCCCCCGTAAATATTATGCATCTCGCTCGCACGAACTCAATGACCGCAGCCGCAAGGGATTGTAAACCTTTTACCTGCGATGGTAAGAATTGTTCTATAATACACGTGTCCTTGGTTGCCTTTGAGTCATCATGACATTATTATTCATTTTTTTATTTCTATTAAATACTAATTAAGTTATTGTAACTTGATTATATCATTACATCATTGACTGCCCATCTGGTATAGTAGTTAAATGATTGAACTCTTACTCTGAGGGCTGTGGGTTTGACTCCAGCACGAGGAAAATAATTGTACGGCTCATACACTAATTCAGTCTTATTCAATCTTGCACCTTCTTAAATCGTATAAATTGTTGATGCCACAAACAATCAGCTGCCGAAAACAAACGATGCCGACAAGCTTTGTTCTATAATTTATACTTTTACTAATCTTTACAAGAACAACATAGCCTTTTTTTTTAATTTAAAATAACAAAAACATTTGATTTCAAAGAGAATACAAAAGATTTCTGCGTCTTTTGTCCCATTGAAATCAAAATACATCGGTATGATTTATTTATGGGTGCCACAACAAAATGCAACACGATATTTGAAATACATATTAGAATACACAATAATCATACTTTTCATTTTAAGTATTCTTATAAGTATTTCAGATTATAAACTTGCACTGAAGTGACTGATAGTAACATTATAAACTTGCACTGAACTGTAATCTACAAACATGTTTGCAACCACTGTCAGTAGGTAAAGAGGTTGTACGAAATTCTTTCTGTTCGGCGATCGGACTTTAGGTACTCGCAATCAACACCACGAGGTTGTCGATGTTTGTTTTATGTATTTATCATGATATTATATTGTATTATATTATTAGGTTCTCATATTTTATACAGATAGGTATCTAGGTAGGTAACTGGTAAGTTCTAGTAGTTACCATTATGCTAAGTAGACATATTTTATACTAAACCAGATATTTTTGACTAATCCTATACAATGTCCGCATTATTTTTTTTTATTAAAAGTAATAAGAATAAAAATAGTTAAGAAATCAGTGCTGTTCAACTTGCGGGTTGCAAATATTTACTTATTACAATGTGTCTTTGTGTCTATATGTTTGTCTACAGACAGACCTACATAACCTCAGTTCATAAATGGGTAAACAGATTTTAACACGTGTTTTCTATCTATTCGAATGTTGTATTTTTAACAGTTGTTAAGGTATAAACATTTTTTTATCAAAATCGGTTAATCTGTTCTAATAGTACCTTAAACTCGTACTTTTAAAGTTGTTTTTAATTCAATGTGTTTATATAGTTCTAGGTCAGGAAGAGATAGCTACGGAGATGATGCCATAAGGTATATACATTTGAAAAGAGAGGGAGACGTATGTACCTTCAAGTGCCGAATAACTCCTGAACACAAAGTGCGTTCAAAACCCTACCACTGTGTTTTGCAATACAACGAGAAGGAAGAGGAGATAATAAGCATATCCTGTAAAGACTGCGTGGCTAGCAAAGGCGGATGTAAACATTCGGTGGCACTTTTAATGTGGCTTCATTGCAGAACGGAAGAGCCTTCGCCAACTTCAGTTAAATGTTATTGGAAGAAGTCAACTCTTTCAGGTTATTAATAGAAATGTAAAATAGCTTACAGCTCGTGTCTTTTATTATCTCGTACAGTACCTATCATTATCTTTTATTATTGTTTACAGGTATCTGAACTACGTTGAAATTCATGGAAGCTAATGATTTTGCTCACAATACGTAATAACGACGACTTTGACAATTGTTCAAAAAATTTATGATCTTGGGTTTGATTGTCAGCTTTCAGCCTACTTTAAAGAGAAAACCGAAGTACAAAAATTATCTATACATAACCTTGTATGTACTTTAATAGAAACCCATGAAAATTTAAGCTTTGAATAATTTTTAAACTATTGCGGTACTGAAATGACCGACGAAAGATGCCAACTTGTCGAAGCAGCAACCAAGGCGCAAGCTAGTTCTGACCTTTGGTTTGAAATGCGGTATGGACGAGTCACTACGTCAAAAGCTCATGAAGCTACTCAATGCCGAACACAAAATGGAACTCTGATTGAGGAAATATTTGAAGCGAAGCTTTTGATTGAAGAGAAATTGAAGAGGGAAAGCTTTGAAAGAAACTATAAGAAAAAAAGTGGAAATAAAAAAAATCGATTAAATCTTCTGGACTTTATCTCTGTGCAAGTTTTCCATTTTTGGGAGCAACACCAGACTGAATAACTGAGACTCACGTTATAGAAATAAAGTGTCCATCAAAAGCTGCAACGTTTCATAAATACTACAAAGATGGAACACTAAGCAAGCCATATTTAGCACAAATACAGACCCAGATGCTTCTTACAGGAAAAGAAGAAGGATTTTTTTGTGTTGCACATGCAGACTTTGAGGTGTCTAAAGAAGTAGATATTTACGAAGTTTTATACGACAAAAGCTACTGCGAGGACCTGTTTGCTAAAATAAGTAAGTTTTACAATGAATTTGTTTTTGAAAAACTGGATAAAACAGGAGTCCCAACTGACATGTAGAAATAAAATAAAATGAAATATTTGTAATAAGTCTTTTATTCTGAAATACCGTTATTTAAAATTAAACAGAGAGCTATGTAAATTAACTATGCCGCAGGCAGTCATCATTACGTAGTCTAACAAATTTACGTGTTTTATATCGACTGTAGCATGTGGCATTAAGAACCCAAAGTTCCTTAATCTGCCAATGCCTCTCTCGACATGTACTCGCAAAGCTGCTATCTTCTTTGTTTTTAGTACTTCACTTTTTATTGGAATCATCTTAGAACTGACACTAGGTGGGCGTATCATGGTACATTCTTTTTGCTGCAAAAGATGAGCCGCATTCTTAAATCCTCGATCAGCCATAACCGCACTATTTTTAGGTAGCAAGTTAAGAAATTCGCAGTCCTCAAAAATAACGGAGTCAGATGCTCTTCTTCCATATCCCTCAAAAATAAAATTAATAAGTCCATCCGGAGTGATGGATATCAAGTATTTCATGGTATTACATGATTTATATTCTGACCATGTTAGTGCTTGCTTTATTTACAGCATCCGTCCCCTTTTTATTTGTATTTCCTGACTATCTATAATACTTTTGACATTGCTGTATCTCTTTCGAAATGGCATTGGTATATTAGAAACAACTTGTCTTGATTTTGGAAAAAATACAAGACTTCATACAAGATGATATTTTCGGAATATTTTTTTCTAAAAATAATACCAACAGAACTACTTGCAATACCAAAATCAAGTGCAAGTAAAGCGTTGGACTGGTATACGCGGACCTTTTTAAGACTACCATCACATCTTTTGGTGAACATTTGCAAGATTTACTGAAAAGCTGAATGCAATAATACCATTGTTTTGGCTAAAAGTATCTTAGGCTCTCGAGATACACATATAAGAGCGACTTTTTGCATGTGTGTTTTAAAAGATTCGTTATCCAAATCAGCCTCAGAATCGGTAATATCTGTTTCATGTAATACATCGTAATCACTATGAGTGTTTGAGCTTAATGTTGATAACTTCAAAAAGCTTTCTTCAGAACTGGAAGTCAAGGGTTTATTTTTAAGCGGATTTTGTTTATTGATTTTTTTTTAGTTTTTATCTATAGATGTCAAATGAAAATATTTGTTATCAGTCTCAGTACTTTTATGACAAACTTTGTTCCTAAAATTTACTTGTATTTTTTTGTGTTTCATTTTTAAATTATCTTTTTTGGTACTACTTAAATTTTCATCGTTTTTCACATCATTTAAGGGGTCATTCTCAATATCTTGATCTCGAGCAATAGAATCCTCAACATATATTTCTTCAACGTCTTGTGAAGTAGACGCAATATATTTACTCGATGAAATTTTCAGTTTTGCAATTTTAAGTTTTGTTATAACAGATCGCTTAGGTTTTTCTACTGATTGTTTTTGACAAGCAAACCTATGAGGCACTACGCCTTTCTTCAGTTTAAGCTTGCCTCCTACTAATTTATACTTAATAAAGTTTTCCATGTCATTTTCCACCTAAAACAAAAATAATGACATTTTAAGAACAAATAAAAAACCGGAATAAAAAGCTTGAACTAGGAACCGTCTTAAATTTACATTGAGTCACTTAAAAAGTAGTCTTTTTTATTCTTATTTTATATTCTTAAGTGTCCTTCGAACCGGAACACATCAACGGCAAGTACTGACTTTATGGCGGCAGGAATAGGTAAGGCGGAGGTACCAATCCGGGCAAGTCGCTGCGAAACTCTACCACTTAGTCAGATGTCACGCTGTTAGTGACGGTAAGCCTATGCTCGCCTTTTATAAGCTGCCTGACCGGGAGGCAGATCGTCTATTCTGCAAAGGAGTCCGGGAAACTTAAATTAATGCTAAATGCGGTCCATGAGTTTAATACTTCTGACTTACATATTTTATTTCGAAAGAAAATATTTCGTTACATAGAGTTACATCTGAAGCACCGGCCCAATTTTGACAATCGGTACGGAATCGAGAACACTTTTCGATCTATGAAGAAACTAAAAATTAATATTGTTTTACTAATTAATTTACTAATTTATTAAATTAAAAAATTAGTAAGACTTATTGATTTAATTCAACATATTATACTTACATCGAAATGGTCTTCACAGCAGTGCGCCTTAGTTTTAGGGCCTATTTTATCAACTCTTTTTGTGGCTGTCATCCACTTTTTTCTCATTTTTGGGTCCTCAGGCACATAAAAAAAGAGTTTATGGGGTGTTTTAACTGTTGAATTGAAGCACTGCGGCACTATACAGTATTTTTTTGCCATTTTTACCACAGAAAACTTTATAGTTTAGTTTTTTACAGCGTAGCAGCGGCGTACGACCGAGCACTTGACTCTTACATTGATCAATAACCAAGGGTGTGACGTCAGCCGCTAGTGGGAGCTCACTAGCCGCTGACGTCACACCCTTGCCCGCCCGCGTTTTTAAAAATCTTCGGACGCAAATACGAACTTTAACCGTTAATATCTCAGCCATTTTTAAGATATGAAAATACTAAAAACACTGTTTTTCTTATTATTATTATTATTAACTCTTTATTGTACATACTCGTAACAAAAAATACACTGTTTTTCTTGTGATTTTTTGTAGATTTATTTGGCATATAAAGTAAAAAACGTTTGTCAGATCCAATAAATGTATGCTGTCTTTTTCCAATGAAACAAAAATTAAAGAGATGGAACATTTTAGACACATCAGATTAGCTTCGACACGTCAACTAGTGATGTTTTTAGTCAACGTTTTTCAAAGAATATATTAAGGCTGTAGAAATTTCACGTATGAACTAATGTGACAAAATTAAACGTGTTTTGACTGTTTCTATTGCTATCATTGAAAGAAGATAGTGATAACTCAAAATTGTGTCTGAGGGTTGGTAGCTTGCGGCTGAGGTTTGCTTCTTGCTTGGGTAACATTACCGGCTACCGTACCTTCTGAACCGGAGTAAGATAGTGGTAAACACTGACGTTTGGTCGAGACTTAAATGTGAGCCGCTGATCCAATGTGTACTAGTGGTCGGAACACGACGCTACCTAATAAAGGTTTTAGTGAGTATTTTCTGACTTTGCTTCTTTTAAAGAAATGAAAGTAGAAAAGGATTTAGTAGACGTTTCTGGGAGTTGATACGAATTGAAGGTAGGATCACAATGTTTTGATCAAGAGAACAGGTCAAGCCATCAACCATTGTGTCAATTTCAAATGTTCCTCTAATTCCGTCTTAATGTAAAAAAACTAGGTGGTAGAGTTTCGCAGCGACTCGCCCGGATTGGTACCACCGCCTAACCTATTCCTATCGCCATAACGTCATGACGTGTTCCGGTTCGGAGGGTAAGGTAGCCGGTAAACTTACTTTTGCTCGAGGCCTAACATCCTGACCTCAGGTTGGCAACGCACCATTACCATCTTCGGTGTCTCTAGGCGGCGTGAATTTCTTACAATCAGGAAATCCGTCTGCTTGTTTACCTTCCTATAACATAAAAAAAAGTATCTTCACGCCCTAGGCACAACCAAGGCAACCACAACTAGCCCAAAATACAATGTAATAGGTGGCAAACCTATCGTAAACCGGGCACATATCCAATCTCAATGTTTTTTTTAACAGAAAATTAGATAAACCAAATGTTTTTTTGCTACTTGACCCGGGAATCGAGCCCAGGACCTCATTCAGTGAAGTCCAATACTTGGACCTCTAGACCACAGAGGCGATTAATGTATTAATGAAAATATTCATTTTGATTATGAGTGTAGCATATTTGGTTTAGTGGATTTGACATACGAATACATCAATTTCTTATCAATCAATCAATCAATCAGAAAATAAAATAAGTCTACATCATACAGGAAGCTTTTAAAGTTATTATGAAAAGGTTACAATGTTGACGTACTTGGTACAGTTTTATTTTATAAGATTTTGTATTTTAATTATAAGACAATTAAACCAAGTGCACTTCCTACAATGCAGGCGGTGCACTTTACAGGTTTTGGTTGGTGTCTGTAATTGTGAATTCCACTGAATCACTTCAATCAAAACTTGACAGGTTCACATTAAGATCTACTGATGCAAAGTGCACTTATATTGTTTTTTTTTCTTTAAAACAATTATTCCGATCTCAGTAATATTTTAAAATTAAAAGATTAAAATGTGAAGCAAAAACTTTAAATCTCTTTTTACGAAAATGGAGCGGACGGAGGAGTATGAAATTTGGCACACTTATAGATTATGTGTGGGAAAAGTGAAAACGCTAAATTTCTTCAATAATAATGTTTGTAAAGTGCATTAAATCAATAAATGAAACATTGCATATACTACCTTGCATTTGACACACACAAACAAATATATTGATAATGATAAAATAACAAAAAGGTGCGCAAAACTATTTTTAACTGTAACTTCCTAAACGTATTGAACTACCAATTAAAATTAGAAAGCAATGTAGTGGTATACGTCAGTAGGGCTACTCTTGAATCTCGACTTCATGAAAATCGGAGATTAGAAATTAAAATATGTCATTTTAAGTACTCTTGAACGCAGTACTAGCGGATTATTAACATTTAGTCAATAAAATTAATAAATATCCTTGGACAAGTTACACAAAATTTAATCTAACCTTAACTCAACCAGTTTAAATTTAATAAACATAATATGCGTTTGATTCTAATACATGGAAATACTTAGAAATGCCTATGTATAGATACTAGAATCATTCTAATACATGGAAATGCTTAAAAAAATACCAGAACAAATTTAATAAACACCCAGACCCGGAAATACAGGCATTTAAATGTTCATCACACAAATACCTGCCCCGTCGGAAATCGAATCTGGGCCTCGCGGTTGATCGGTGTAGCTAGGCGTGTACGCTAGCCACTCGACCAGCGAGTCGGCCAATTAGTAACAAACATTACATTATTCTTCAGGATTCTTTGAATTTTTTTGAAACCAAATTTTAATAACCCGGTGCTACTGTGGTCAATATTACCTAAAATGGCATATCCGATTCCAATTTCTGATTAGCATGAAATCGAGATTCAAAGGTAACCTATACAGGTGTTGGCTAATTTGCAAAGTGCATTCGCCGTCTGTTTACACATTGCGGCAACGTTCAAATACGTCTAGTTGATGGTATCTTTTATTGGTAACGATCCGTTCTAAAAGCCTCCGACCAACCTTTAACAAAGATTTGAGAAGATAATTATTTTCGTACATATTTTATTTAGTAAAGTTAGAAAATAAGAAGATAGATTAGTCATAAACTACACAACGCGTAGACACCAAAGTTGTATTAATAACCATAGGTTACATATACAATCTTCACGCCAAGTTCTTACAGTGTAGACAGAGAGTATCGAAAGCCAAATCGCACTATCCTTGCAGAGCTTTTTGGCTTTCTAAACATTTACCCCTCTTATACAAACACGCCGGTTTCGGGTTTTTTTTATTTTAAAAAAGTTATAGTTATGGTACCTACTCTAGTGCCTAAGTAGGTGATCGGTAATATCGAAAGAATATCAGATACCAAAGTACTAGCGTGTTTTGAAAAAGATTTTCTTGGAGTTGACAATTCAATTTTTGAAAAATGTTTTGACCATTTCACATTTTTGGATTTTTTATGAGAAACAGAAAATGGGTTTAATCGTTGTGCAGATGTATTAAAACAGAGAAGTAGCAAAAGGGATAGATTGCATCCAATTGGTTGACTGCAGTAATTATAAAAAAAAACTGGACACTCTCTAACTACCACGTTAGAGTATTTAAGTGAAGATAACTAAGTTAACTGTGACGCCCTTAGGACGAGCTATTTTTTAACGACGCATCTTAACCCACTCAGTATCAGGCAGAGGTAGGCAGAGGCCCAACCAGTGCACCCACGACTAGCCGAAGATACTAAGTCCCACAATGTGATAGGTGGCAACCTATCGACAACCGGACATAAATCCTATCCCGAGCAACATTTTTTTCTTTAGAAATTTGTATTAGCCAAAATTTCTTTTTGTTGCCCGACCGGGATTCGAACTCGGGCTGTCATGCAGTCAAGTCCAACACTTGAACCGCTAGACCACAGAGGCGATAACCACTGGTTTCTAGGCTCGGATAACTCACTCGACTCAGTCGCATTGACACGCGACGCTCCTGGGACAGTTTTACGACGCCTTAGGGTGTTGCGACGCATAGTTTGGGAAGCCCTGCACTAGTGTCAATGTTCAGAACATGTAGTTTTTTTGTGACGATTTTCGAACGACATTGATAGCAAAAACGTATTTTTTATGTAATTTGAAAAGGTTTTTTTTTTATAAAATTGTAATTTTATAGTATGTGAACATTTTATTATTTGACTAACGGTCCGACCCTGCATCGCACGAGTGTAAAATAGGTACATATATATAAATCTTCCTCTTCAATCAATTTATCTATTAAAAAATCCACATCACAATCCGTTTCGTAGTTTTGAAGATTTAAACATACAAAGGGACATAGGGATAGAGAAAGCGACTTTGTTTTATACTGTGTAATATGAAATATGGTACATTTTAAATCTATAAATAAAGTATACAGTGGATAAGTACAAGTGTTAACTCCAAACAACGAGTACATTTTAAATCAAAACTCTCAGCCAATTACTGGGGATATAATTGTATCGTCTTGGAATCGTTCTCCAATAAAATCTTTGGCATACGTCGCCTTACTCAATCAACCTACAATCGGACATAACAATTACAAATTCAATTCCAACGTAATGCGTTTCTGTAATATAATTTGCTATATCCTCGGTGCCAATTTACGGCCCGAATACATTTCCGCTGTGTGATATCGCATAGTCGAAAACATAAAGTAAATGTTTGAAATTTTTGTCAACAAATGTAAGAAGTTCATCTTTATAACATATATACTCTAAAAACTCTTTATCTATTAAAAAAACCGCATCAAAATCCGATGCATATTTTGAAATATTTAAGCATACAAAGTGGCATAGGGACAGAGAACGCGAATTTGTTTTAAACTATGTAGTGATTAATGAAACTCTTGTGATTTTTAATCGACCCTGAAAAGGAGGTGGCTCTCGATTCGACTTTATGTTTTTTTTGGTATGTTCGTTACGCGATCACTCGGCCAATAGCTAACCGGTGTTTTTTTAAAGGTAGGTAATGATTTCGTTTTATTAGGTTTTATCATGATCCAACTACTTGTTTTTAAGTTACACTTAATTTTTCACTTGTCCTGACTCAACTTATATTTTTAACCGACTCAAAAAAGGAGAAGGTTTCTTAATTCGACTGCGTTTTTTTTTTTCTTTTTATTTTGTATGTTTGTTACGCAATAGCTCCGTTAATAGATAACCGATTTTGATGGTCCTTTTTTCTTATTGGTGAGTTCGTCGAAATAGGTGGAAAACTTTAGCGCTAATAGCGCCGTTAAGTGTAACTGAAAACTTGTTAGTAGTATATTGATAAAATGTATATTGATTCCAATACGAATCCCTTTCTATATTTCGAGAAAAGAGTTAATAAATCGCGGAGTGGAACCCAATGAAATAGTTGTACTCGGTTTTTACAGTTTTTGTGTCCTTGATTATAATATATTCATTAGATGTAGATTTCATTTCTCAAATTGGTATTTTTCTTTCTTTCAGCACTAGTATTTTCATCTTGTTTTATTTTTCTTCAGTTATGATTCTGTTTGACTACTCCTTCTTCTTCACATCACTCAAACTCTTGTTTAATGACATGTCAGATGTAGAATAAGTCTTTATTTTGCTGAATCCGCGGACTCCAGTAACTATTGTCGCATAAAATATTTTAAGTGATATAGAACGTGACAAGCCTATCTAATTTTTCCAACGACCACGACCAGACCACGAATCATTCGAGATTTTTATGATAATGGAAGGCAAATAAGCATACGGATTTCCTGATGGTAAGAAATTCACGCCGTCTAGAGACACCAAAGGTGATAATAGTGCGTTGCCAAATTAAGGTCGGGATGTTAGGCCTCGAACAAAAGTAAGTTTACCGGCTACATTACAGTTTTATGTGGAACAAGTCAAATTTCTGTTAAATGTTTACTATGCGTAATAAGCATCTTCTTGATATCGTATGATGCGAACTCAGTTTTACAGTTTCCCCATTTAGTTTATTAGCACACTTTGTAGATTGTGTACTTAACAAGCCTAAATTAACAGAGTGGTGCGAAATTACATTACTTTTGTTCCAGTACTACAACGTGAAGCGAAACTTACTCTTATGTGATACACTGTTACATCATCGAAGAGTATTTGCAACCGATCAGGCTTTCAATTTTTTTGTTAATAAGAACTTAAAGCCTACAAAGTATGGTCTCTGCATACACTTTAATATATGTTATGCTCGTCCGACCGAAAATGATAATAGCATTGTCATTTTATAATGGCAATATTTTGTATTAAAATTAAATTCTTGATTTGCTGCACTGTCTAGGACATTATTACCAATAGTCTTGATAATGACTGGTTTAACCTTTTAAGCTCGCGTCTTACGCTACCAGTTAGAAAGATAAGCGGTCGATTCTAAGCAGGAGATCCGTACTAATATGAGAATGTTTAGCCGCTGATTAAGAACACAAATTTTGTAGCATGTATTTGATACATAAATACAACATGTCTCCACGCTAAGTCCCTGGCGGGGTAGTCAGTGAATATCGAGTGCCTAATCTTATATCTAAATCGTCATTTACAGACCTTTCTGGCTTCCTCCACATTCATAACCCTTTTCATACAAATTTGCCGTTTCCGGAAACTCATGACATACAACACATACTCTCCTTTAACACTAGCGGTTTGATAGTGGAATGTAAAGCTAGTCTCTCCGGGTCTCACATATCTCATCCCATGTGTTTGACGATTGTACTATCTGCATAGCCCGGTGAAGTTGTATAAACCTCGCGGTTAGCAACTTATTAGCCATTTAAAAAAAACCTAGCTGAAACAAAATAAAGCGGCGTCGCGTCGCTGAGATGTGTTTGGGGACTATGTCGCTCTAGTTCGATGCCCTTGTTGTGAACTGTTTTGTTTATTTTGATGGTCTCACATGCATACTACGTATGTCAATGTTTAGGCGATGTGCAAGATTTGTTTAAATAAACGCTACGATGCAAAATATTTAGTGTTAAACTATGTTATGGGTTGCGAAAGTTGGTTTGAACTCGATTATTAGAATTGTTTAATTTTCGTTCATAGATGTAATAAGAATTAGAGGCAATATAATCAATGATTAAGATGTCCTAGAAATATTTCTTACTTAATCATTGGAATGCTACCTAGATTCTAGGACACGGTAAAGTTTAGGTACTTAAATAGCGTTTACAGCAATTTGGTTTCTTATATAATTTAAGCACAGTAAACCTGTAAAAAAGTCCGGCGCTGAACTTGACTTCTTGAGGTCCCAGGTTAGACCCCGGGTCGGGCAACAAATAAAAATAGATAAGTATTTTTCATTTTCTAATAAAAATAATATGGCCCGATATGTGACCGGTTGGCGATAGAATTGCCACCTATCACTTCGGGGATATGGGCGTGAAGATACTTAACTTGAATCAAAAACATAAACTTCGAAGTCACATTTACACAAAACTGTTGCGAAATTTCTGAGAAATTAGCGACACGGTATTTCGTGCGCTTCGCAATCTGCTATATTCTGTATACGTATGCAGTTAGTATATTTGTTAATTTCACATATTTAGAATTATTAACTCATTAACGTATTTTACATTTTTGTCTCGATTTGAATAAGACGGTATTTCTATGACAAGAAATATACGTAGTATATAGGTAGCAAAGACGTTAGAGTGCTGCGAATCTGAGGCAGGGATTTGACAAGAGCTTAAGAAAGGCTACCGACAAATCCTACCCTTTGAGGTGTGGCGCCATCGAGAGAAAAATATATGGTCGAAGTTTTTTCATAATTATTGAATTTCGTGTTTTTATTAAGTGAAATTAGTCAATTTTGGTGGCATTTTGTACAATTCTGTTCAGTGAAGGTGCACAAATGAAATAATCATGAAGAAATAAGCGTATCGTGTATTTCCTCGTTGCTGTTGAAGGTGACGCTGCAAGTTGTCTTATGAAATAGGCCATTCATTGCGCTTGCATGTCAACCTTATATCTCGGCCGCAGGACTGCAACACACCTGTAACATCCATGGTGTCTACAGGCCACAGTTATCGATCACCATCAAAAACGCGTGTAATTGTTCACTACCTTCTAACATAAAGAAATAACATAAAATAAAAACATAAACTCTACCACCCTAGAGTCTTGAAACCATTCGCCCTTATTTGTGCCACCGTCTTTTTTACTGCTGCCACCACTAAACCACTGCTCGTTGGTAAGTTGTTCTAGTATAGGGAAGAGAGAAGGTAGAGAGTAGGTAAAGTTGCAAAAGAATCTTAGCACTTCAGATTCAGGTTGATCAATTTGAATCAAACGAATCAAAAAGATCTATAAAGATCTAGATCAGAAAATGCGTCCAATTTTGCACTTTACTATCTTATATCCGCATGACCTTCTTCTGTAAAAAATCCTGTACGTGATGAAATTCAGACATAAAATCTTAATTAAAACAAGGGGCTATTACAGAAGTACTTTTCGAGTGACCTTCAAACATGTTTATTACAAAGGGCATTTGCACTTATAAATATATTCAGTGTTATTATACTTTTCGTCATGGACAAATGGATATATTTTAATTTTAGCACTGGCTTTGAAGCTTGACATTTTTTTTAAATATTTTTAAGAAAAAATAAATTAAATCTGAAACAGGATTTGAACATGCAACTTCCGTCTCTTGATCGCGGTGCTCCGGCATTTGAACTACTGAGTATTTATTAGTTGAACTGGTTACTTCATATTCTAGAATTTTGTAGCTATAGGTAATGACTATCGACGTAACTGATAGGATATCGTGGTAGTTCATCTAGCATTAAATTTTCAACAAGAATTGAAGATTACGTTTTCGATTCCCGTGGAAAGTGTTTTTTTCCTGTCCCCTTAAAATTATATTTATTTGGATAAGTTAATCGCTCTGTAGGTGATAGGTTTGCTACTTCTCACAGTGTGAAACTTAGTATCTACTTACTTATCTTACTACCTTTGCCTACTTTGTTGAGGATGAGGAGGTGAATATACTTCCTAATTTTTTTGAAAATGGATAGTCAATACTAGCATTATGTAATATTGCTGTATGCTCAGTGCGAATCAATATTTAGATGGATTGGACTGTTCCCTACAACGTCTTCAATAAGGGCTGCCTCCAGGGAGGCAAAACACTCACTGAGGAACTACTCCTCTCAGTGTACCTGGCGTTCGCCTTGAGGAAAATAGTTTTTTGGAGCCGTTCTCACCGAATTATTAATTAGGAAGATAAGTTTGATAAACGCCTAAAGTCGTACTTACTACTTGTTTAATGGTGAGCGAGTCATTTTCAGCTACAAGAAGTTTTAAATTGGGCCTAGTTATAGATAGTTGTGAAATTTTTTCAAAATGGGTAGTTTTAGGGTTTTCCTGAAGATTAAATAAAGACACGAATAAGGTTTTTTTAGTTAATACGGTTTGTTAAATAATATTCTTCTTAGAAATCACGATAAAGCCCGTGACGAATCGATACCACTAGTTGCATATAGCGTATGTATGAGTAGGTGTTGTATTCATTTGTGGTTACTGTCTGCGGTTTGTACAAGAATGGCACCTTTAAACTCATCTAATTTGAAGACTTGAAATAGTTTCTTGTATATAATACCCTAGATGACCCAACAGACGTTCTCCTGTCTTAACTGTCCTGTGTATATTAGGTATATTTTAATTGTTTTTCTACCTAAGTCTGTTTATTGTGACGATGATAAGAGTACGATATAGTACCTACATCGAATAAAAAAAAGAAAATAGAGCTCTTAAAATGTTCAATTTACCTCTAAACCCACACTTTTTCTTTCTCTCTTTCATATGATCTTTCTCATGAAAATAATGAAGATAGGTAACAAAAAAAGAATTTTACTAATTCCCATCATGCACGCAAGAAACATTCTATCCGTTCACATTTGATGCGATAGCTAAATAAAATAGGGATGCAAGAAGGAAGATACATTTGATTTTATAACTTTTTATTACCTTTTTCAATTGACTCAAATAAAGGAGGTGGTCAATTCGACTGTGTGATCTTTTTGTATGTTTGTTACCCAATTACTCTCAGGTTATTTTTTAAAAAGATAGGTTATAGTTCCGAGATCTTCCAAATTAATTTTATCACCATCCGACTGGTGGTATTAAGTTACCAATCGAGAGTCTCATTGTGATTTTGGGATAAAAAGATAGTCTATCTTTCTCTTTTACATTTATTCGAACGTACTATTTTTGCTCAAAATTTGTTTAACTTTTTTAAATATTATTTTTGCCACTTTCCTGCAATTTATACAGTTTTTCTCTTAATAAGGGCCTTCTCCTGACAATAACTAAATCTAAAAAAATGCTAAATTGCAATTAGGTACCTGCAATTGTGTTGAGACTTTTTTTAAGAATATTGTGATTTGTGACTGAATACTTGATCCATTTGATCATATTATTGCAACATTATAACACATCACCTAGCCAGTCATGTGCACTACATTTAGGGCAGATACATCACAGGGACAATGCCCCCTGATTCACACCCAGTATTATTCCTTAAGGACCGCGTGCAAATTTCTTATCATTGGTTGAATTTAATAATGAGTGAAACTGTCACACATAAGTGATAAGCGGCCGTGGCCTTCGCACGGTTTTGAAATATACTTAGAAACCTTCGCCTCTGTGGTCTAGCGGTTCAGGTATTGGACTTGACTGCATTAGGTCCCGGGTTCGAATCCGGGTCGGGCAACGGTTCGGCAAAAAAATAAAAATGGGTTTTTCCAATTTTCTAATAAAAAAAAGGTTGCTCGGGATTGGATATGTGCCCGGTTGGCGAGCGGCTTGCCACCTATCACATTGTGGGACTTAGTGTCTTCGGCTAATCGTGGGTGTCCTGGTTCTGCCTCTGCCTACCACTTCGGGGATATGGGCGTAAAGATACTTTGAAGATACATATAAACCTTCGTCTTCAATCAATTTATCTATTAAAAAACTGCATCAAAATCTGTTGCGTAGTTTTAAGATTTAAGCATACAAAGGGAGATAGGGACAGACGAAGCAACTTTGTTTTATACTTTTAGTGAAGATATATAAACGATAACGCAAGAAAGAGAGAAAGGTATCTTTATACACATTTATGAGTTAAGCAAACAGATGGATTTCGTGTAAGAAATGCAGGTGGTCTATATGTATACACCAAAGATGTACACTTTGTTTTATACTATGTATTGATTCAACCTTAGTTACGATCTAAGTTCAAAACGTTTCTGGACTTTGGTAAGTGTCCCTAAAAATTGACTTCATTGTAAGTACATCTTGCTAATTAGAGAAGACTCTCAGCGTCATTGTCAAGCGCTTAACATGAAATGTTATTGAGATTTTACTCCGATTTGTCAATTATTTTTCGTCAAGATTCCACCAACCAGCAAATGTAAAGAACAAGCTGGCCAGCACTGACGATATACTATATAACGATATAACTACCTAAAGGGATAAGCTAGCAACTTAAAGTACCTACTTGATTATCACCAGCAGGCAATAGGATTGTTACATCTCGACACAGACGCAGTTTTTTATGTATAGGAGGGCAAACAAGCAGACAGACTTCCTGATGGCTGGAGGTAACCAAGAGCTTCATTAAAACTCGGAGCAGCGTGATAAGCTGGTTCCAGTATCTGTGATCGACCTTCGCTGTCAATCACAGCTCTACAGATGTAAACGAATTATTATGGCAACACCGGTAGGGTCGTCGAATGAAAATTGTAAAAGACTAGCCGACCCGGTGAACTTCGTATCCCTTGACATAAACAGATACTAACGGTTTGATTAGACGAAATGGACGTGTAATTTTTCCCTCTGTCCCTGCACTTTTCCCGGTTTTTCTCTTCGTAAGATCCTTCTCCTGACAATAACCAATAAAACTAAAAATAATTAATAAAATTGGTCCATCTGTTCAAGCGTAATGTGATGACCACGCTAAGTGGGATATCATTTTTATATATAACTAGCCGCCCGCCCCGGCTTCGCACGGTTTTGAATATAAACCTTCCTCTTCAACCACTTAATCTATTAAAAAAACCACATCAAAATCCGTTTCGTAGTTTTAAGATTTAAGCATACAAAGGGAGATAGGGACAGACGAAGCAACTTTGTTTTATACTTTTTAGTGAAGATATATAAACGATAACGCAAGAAATAGAGAAAGGTATCTTTTTATACATTTATGAGTTAAGCAAACAGATGGATTTCGTGTAAGAAATACAGGTGGTCATAAGATGATAGGGGTGCGTTTCCACCTTGTGAGTGGAATATATTATTATAACCTCCTGCGTGAGTTAACTAGCTAGTTTACTTTTTAAAAAAGTACACAACAATGAAAAGCACTGAGGTATAGTATAATCAGTAATAAGAAATACACGTGATCTTTAGATACCTAAGATGTTAAAGGTGCATAGCCAACTTGAACCTGAGATTAAAGCCTCTAGCATAAGATTGCTGGCTAATTTACGT
Organism: Calephelis nemesis; assembly: GCA_002245505.1. Classification (NCBI taxonomy): domain Eukaryota; kingdom Metazoa; phylum Arthropoda; class Insecta; order Lepidoptera; family Riodinidae; genus Calephelis; species Calephelis nemesis. Next base: position 248,982 of record NJDD01001575.1, read on the forward strand.
TTCAAAAAGAATACGACGATGATGAGCATTGAAGTATTATTATTATCCCGAAGTTAGTGTAAATTTTGACCCAACTTCAGACAGGGGCTATGTGTTTCGCGCCAATGTTTATCGAACACGTGTCTTTCTATCCAGTTAGATTGATGCGATGAAGATGTTGAAGGATACATCTCAACAGCTCAAGAATGAGATTAAAGCTTAGATAAGTGACGATTATTAAAATATGGCGTCTCTGAAATTATAGCGGTGGTATTTTTTTTTAATATTATGTATGTATAGATATTAATCATCCCTAATTCCCTTGGTTATCACATAAAGGCCGAACTGTTGGATCAATTTTGTACATATTTTTTGTTAATCGCCTCTGTGGTCTAGCGGTCCAGATGTTGGACTTAACTTCATGAGGTCCCGGGTTCGATTCCCGGGTCGGGCAACTAAAAGAAAATATGGTTTCTCCAATTTTCAAATAAAAAAATGTTGTTTGGAATTGGATGTGACCGGTTGGCGATAGGCTTGCCACCTATCACATTTTGGGACTTAGTGTCTTCGGCTAGTCGTGAGTGCCCTGGTTGTGCCTCTGCCTACATCTTCGGGGATATGGGCGAGAAGATACCTTTTTTTTTGTTGTGTTTGTTATTATCAGGAGAAGGTTAGTATGCAAGAAACTGTTAATAATGCAGGACAACGTCTGTCGGCTCAGCTAATATTTCAATAACAGTATTAAATGAAATAGGTAGTTGGTAATTAACATTCTAAAAAGGTACCACCGGTGTTTTTTTTTTAATTTATGTTAATCATCTAAGTAATGTAGTGGTAAAATTTTGAACTTGTCTTCATTTTGGTTCGGTTTTCGGATCAAGCTATAAAAAAAAGGATTTTTCAGTTTTCTATTATAAGCAAAATCCAATCCCGTGATTGGATTTGTGTCTAGTTGGAAATGGGGACTCATTTTCATTTATTACTAGCTGTACCGGCGAAGTTGGTTTCACCCGTTCACTTTGTATGGGAAAAATTAAAATGTTGCTTTTCCTAGTTTCCTCGCAGTCGAACAGAACAGTGTTCTATGTCCGTCTCCTGCTTCTATGCTAACTTCCCCATTAATGTTCAGCCAAATCTATTCAGCCGTTCTTGAGTTATAAATAGTGTAACCAACATGACCTTATTTTATACTAGCGGCCCGTCCAGGCTTCGCACGGGTATAAAATAAACACATTAAACTTCCTCTTCAATCACTTTATCTATTAAAAAAACCGCATCAAAATCCGTTGCGTAGTTTTAAAGATTTAAGCATACAAAAGGACATAGGGACAGGAAAGTCACTTTGTTTCATACTATGTGTTGATATAAAGATACTAGCTGCTGCCCGCGTAGTCCAACAGGAACATAACTTCGGAAAAAAAACTTTTCCATGTGTTAATCCAAGTTACCCTTTATGTGTGCACCAAATTTCATATAAATCTGTTCAGCAGTTTTTGCGTGAAGGAGTATTAAACAAACAGATAAACTTTCGCATTTACAATATTCATAGGATAGATGTAAATATATATATATACATGTTAGATATTATTATGGATAAATAATACGTAGATATTGTTACGGATAAAACATCGAATACAATAAAAGTTCAATGAACCTTTGTTGATATTTTTTTTATAAATATTTAGATCTGTAGGACTCGATTCGCCACAAACTAAAAGAGAGAGGTGGCTAGGCGAAAACTGGGATGAACGGCATTATGTCGGCATTGTCGCATTGGACGGCCGACGTAACGGCCGCGCGTGGTAACAGTCACCGTCGCACGCGCATTGTGTTAGTGACGATAGTATCGCTGTGTTTGTGAATTCCGTAAGTAATGTGATCGCGTTGATGTTATCGTTTATGTTGTGGATATCCGTGCCGTATGTCATGCCCGCGACTTTTTACACGCGTTTAAGTAACTATGGTTACTGATTAGTTATGGAAACGAAAGATTTTCCCGCTGTTAACAAAAAGACAAGCCCGCTGAGTTTGTTTGCCGGATCTTCTCAGTGTGTGGCCGCGATTCCGATCCGGTTGTAGTTTATAAAAATGTCGTGCACAAGTACCACTTTTATGGTCCACTTGAATCAAGATTTTACTGATTTTGATTCTAAATACTGACCCGGGCTATAAGCTACTATTACACCAAATTTGATAAATATCAGTTAAGTAGTTTTTGCGTGAAAAGTGAACAGACAAACATAATATAAATATAAATAGTACTAAACCCTATTTCCGGGTTTTTTTATTCTGTGCACAAAACATAATTATTGTTTTTTTTAAATATGAATTTAGTTTTATTACTGTTTTATGAAAGCTGCGTTTTTTCGGTTGTATGTGGTTACTCCTTTATTTTAAGCAAACCTCCTGTATATTTACTCCAAATTTGTAATTTGTAATTGCAAATTTGTAAATTCTAACCCATGTGTTAGTTTGATTACTAAAAAGTGTTACCTATAGTTATTTTTGCGTGAAAAAGTAATAGACACAATTATTCATCCTTAAATGCTTACGCATTTATGTTATCAGTGGGATAGGAATACTAGAATAAGTTATACCTACGATAAGAACATAAAAATAAATGCTACTTACTAAAAGCAAGCTTATCTCTAACATGAAATATCTTACTGTTAGCTTATGATAGAGAGGAAATCGAATAAAAATAAAAATTATGACTTTATTTTTAGTTGAATCCTTTTTCTTTAATTGTTGACATTTAAATTAGTCTAGTATTCTTTCCGTGTGATAATAGATAAAAAATGGTTACGTAAATGTACCAATGCGTTTTTTAATGGGAAGAGACATAGACATTAGACACCATCGACGATATAAGTGCGACGCTGTCTTGTGGCCTAATCTGTAAGTTTACAGAAAATCTAGAAGTTCTAAAATCTCTATTAGTATAGAGAAACCATTCCAAACTCACATGCTAGCTGCTGTAGACAACTAAGCTTATGGGGCAACGTTGGTTCATGAAGTATATACGTATCATATCACCAGAAGTATCGGAATCACCAGGTGATGAATCAAAATAGGCAAACTTTGAAGAGCAGCGAATGGATATTGGTTTCAGTCTTATACCTATAAATGTAAGTGCATTTTTATAGTATCGTAAGAGTGGAAATGAGAGATTCCTTCATTTTTTCTCGTCTTTAAATAAAAGATTGATTTGTGAATACATTACTTATCTCTTAAAGATTGCAAATTATAGAAAAAAGTACAGGAAAAAAAGCAAATTGTTCAATGTACTTTATGTTTTTGCTACCTACCTCCTTCATTAATGTTTTTCTGGTCTAATAAACTTAAAGAAGAAGGTCTACAAGAAGAAGGCTAAAATAAGATGTGTGCGTTAAAAAAATATTGCAATGTCTAACTACCTATTATATATACAAAACAACGCGTCTTAAGGTGGCGACGGTTTACGAATTATTCATATTTTTTTCTGAAATGATTAAACTTAAACACAGTTCAGTCTAAATAAAATATTTTAATCACCTCTATGATTTATTGGTTCGGTTTTGGCCTTGATTTTATAAGGTTTGATTCCTGGATTGGGTAACATAAAATTTATTTTGTTAATTTTCTAATACAACGTTGCCTGGAATGGGGTAAGTGATTAGCGGTAGGTTTGTCACCTATGATATTGTGGGGCTTAAGTGCCTTCGGCTTATCAGGGGTGTACTGGATATGGGTGGTGGTAGATATAATGTTGTTAGTAGAAGTAACAGATAGTAGAATAAAAAATAATAACAAAATTTAGCGTAAGTACGGCACATTCTTTGACTAATTTTCTTTGGCTACTTTCGAGAGTTTTGACAAATTAAGCCATTTATGTTCATGTAACACAATATAAGAGTATGTAAAATTTAGACATACATTGTATAAATACAGAAAATTTATACATTTTAAATTTATTGTTCGATAATCTCGCTAATACTACTCGAAAACGTCTGGATGGATTCAGTTTGCGCAGGTGGATGGTTGTTAATTGTAAAATATTCGTGTATGTTCAGGAAAGGTAAGAAAGGTGAAAAAGAAATCAAAAACCATGATGAGAATAGTAAAAACAAAATTTAACTTTTCCCAAACCGCTTTCTTAAGTTTTTGCTTTGCTTCAGTTTTAAGCAGAAAAAAAAATCGGGAGCAGGTAGTTATCAATAATTAAGAAATGCATTATGTTTTTAATCATAGATTTTGAAATTACCGAACTGGATCCCTTTTTTTAAAAAATCCGATTTGCAAACTGTTTTAATATAAATAGTATCAATGGTATGTACAACAAAGTAACTGACATAGGTAGCAATATGTTTACGTCGTCTGCCCTCATATCCAACTGTTTGGATACGTTAAAAATAGATGTGATACACAATATTACAGATAAAGTGACAATAAAATATTATTCGTGAAATAAAAAAAATATTTTTATTCTTTTTTAAAAAAAATAGTAGTAGTCGCCGGAGTCTTAATTATTGCTTGTTATAACACAGTACTCAAAATTATATTGCGTTTTTCTAAATTCTTAATAATGGCAAATTTAGGTATCTATACACTTTTAACACTTTTTGTTACACTTAAAATGTGAAACACTTAAAGTTATGGAAAAGTACAAGTCTTATTAGAAAAAGGTGTATGCCATGTAGTGCTACAGTTTTGTTGATAAAATATGTTATAACTATTAAGTGAAAAATAGCAGTGGTTGCGTGGTAACAGATCTTAAGTAACCCTAACTCACTTTTTAGATTATTGATTATAAGATTTACCATTATACCTACCATATGTTATTAAAACTGATGTTGGTTTTTTGTAGTTTCTCAATCCGAAAAAAAATACGTAACTTTTTTTGTCATCCTATTACTCAAGAATGGCTGTACCAATTTCATTAATTCTTTTTTTTAAACCTTCTTATACCTACTTTTCTGCAGGTTCTTCCAGAGTTAAAACTTACGACATTTACTCATAAAAGAATAGAAAAGAATTATTACGCACTGTGTTTGCCATTCACTTTTTTCCAGGTGCAAATGTTGTTTGACACCTGCATTGTTCACAGATAAATATAGGGAAATTTTCGATTGTGTTGCTTCTTACTTCTACACGATAATAGCTAGTTAATATCCTTAATATTTATGGCAACACATCTTATTATTTAGCAAAGCACCGTCAAATTGTTACTGTAGAGACATTTCATTGCGTATGTTCTCATGTTAATTAAAATCATTTTAAGTTCTGGGGGCTGATTATCTATCTCAGTGGCCAACTCAAAATGGAAAAGTGTACATCAAATAGCTGTCAAATGACTATTTTATATTTGCTATCTCCAGTGACCAACAGAAATACGATGGAGATAGCAAACACAAATGACGTCATTTGATGTACACTTTTGCATTTTGAGTTGGCAACTGAGATACATAATCAGCACCCTGGTCGTTCCACTTCAGATTATTCTCTTTGTTCAAGCCATTTAACTATATATTTGTAATCTCCTGTCACATCTCAACAGACACTATAATAATCTATTTTATTACATAAAAAGATATGGTAAAGGCTCTCATTATTTTAATAACAACTGTGCTTAGGGCTGCCAACTTTTTAAAGAAACAATGTATAGTTCATAAAAGGAAAATATTCGGTATTTTAGTGAAATGATAGTATTTTTTTATTTATTAAAAAACATGTTTAAATTTGTCGCAAAATTAATTAAATTGAATGGTTTTGAGTTATACTTAACTAGATGTTGTCCGACGGTGTGTTGGAGTTACTTTAATGACATTATTAGTGATGGGACCGAAAGATTTATCCGCAATAAAACGTAACCTAAATGTTGACCCGATCTATACCTAAGCCACTAGGTACTAAATAAAATTTAGTGAAATTGCGTTCTATACTTTTTGCGTGAAAAATGAACAGACTTACCGACAAAAACTTACATACATACAATGCATAGCAATTGTTGTCAACTAGATGTTGCCCGCGTGGTTGATAGTCCCACAGCAACATTTTTTCGGAATGCAAACTATCCTATGTGTTAATCCAATTGAATGAAATGAATGAAAATCGGCTAAGCAGTTTTTGCGTGACAATGAAACAGTAGGAAAAAAAACGATAGGATAGGATTCTCAAATCATTGAAAATGCTTCTTAATAATTTAAAGCTTTAGTTTAATATTTTTTTATGATAATATGTATAGATAATTCACACCTTGAAGTTTATTTCATTATTGTTTTTTTTTATTGTTTATTTTGTATATTTTTTTGCAATTTTATTAGTATGGTTGGCAACCCTACGTGTAGTCCATAAACGATTGCGTCGTGCCTAGGGCGATCACGATATACGCTTTATGGTAGAAATTTGATCCTTACGTTTGTGGGTCAAAACATATAGAAGCGCTCTATTCATTCTACGAACAAGATTGCTTTATTTTTCGCATGAATGGAACAAATAAAGGTACGCGTTCAAACGAGGTTGTGTTTTATTGTTCATTCATTCGAGTGTGTCTATTGAATTTATTCTGGATTGTGCAAGGTTTTTTATATAAAGGTAATCAAACTTTAGTTTAGAGCATTGATTGATAACAATAGAGATGAAATAATCATGACAATGACGATGTCCGTGAACTTGGTAATCTGATGTTCTGGTGTATGTCTGTGTGTGTGAATTGTGATATATTATACGTATATATGTATTTTATTAAATAAACTTAGGCATATGATATGTTAATATTTTTTATGGCTACAGACAGCGAATAGGCACGCAGTTCTCCTGATGGTAAGATATAACCGCAGCCTATAGACACCATGGATGTTGAAGGTGAGTCACTGTCCTGTGCTCGGGGTGTTAGGCTATTTGTGCAAATCTTCTTGACCCGAACCTTCGGATAGGAATATGACATTGCCATTATGGCGGCAGGAATAGGTAAGGCGGTGAATCCCTATCCGGACAATTTGCCTCACAGCACTTGACCATCAGTGCCATTTTTGGTAATTACCCGTTTCGCCTTTTTTCCCGTCTTACGAGCTGCCAGATAGGGGGGCAGATGGTCTATTCTACACACAAGATCCGAACCAATATAGGGAAATTTTACCAATACGAATTATATCATTATTATCGTTTTGGTTAGGGGTTGTACCTTGAATCTTAGGAACCCATGGTGCGATTCCATACTCTTTCTCGTACTTCTCGATTGCATTTGGTCAGTAAGTTGAAGCGTACGGTAGTCAGAAAACTTACGGAAGAAGCTAAACGTCTCAGCTTCAGGTCGAAAGAAACATCGTCAGGGTTTAAAAGAAACTTTGTGTGCCTGTTAAAACAGGTAGCGAGCCTGGGTACTGAGCGGTGTCTATATATGTATAGTATGTATGTATAGTATATATAGTATTTAGAGATCAAGTGTAACTCAGGAAAACTCTCTACCTTTTAAACTTAAAAATTAAAAAAAGCTGAATTATCTATAGTTTCTATACTTCTTATCGTCGGTGCTTGGTGGAATTCCATTCTTGATACAACTTATTTACAAACACTTGTACTTTCCACAATATATTTTTATTTCTATGGTTTAGCCAATCGGGGTCGCTATACAAGCATCATCAGGGATGGTGATAAAACCGGTTGGCTAAACCATAAAAATAATAAAGTATAGGTATATTGTGGAAAGTACAAGTGTTCGTAAATAAGTTGTATCTGAATTATCGAAGCTGAAAAACTGCAAAGTTTAGCGTTTTTTGTATGCAAAAATATAGCTGATAAAAAAATGTCATGAAACTTACCCCACATTACGTTAGCTTGTTCCACGAAGCAGTAAACGCATCCTGTGTCTATAAACATCGTCTTCATTAAGTGGAGTTTACATGATGCCAATCTAAACGAGTTTTCATTTAACTGTTTGTCTCAATCTAAATCGAAATGAGCTTTTTTATAGTGCGCTGGCTGTTTGATCGTGACGTTATTAGGGTGGAATAGATTGTCATACAAACTTTCGTCTGCCATTATTGTCGTTTAGGGGTTGTTTTTTTAAGTCACATTACATTTGCTAATTCCACGAAGCAGTAAACGCATCCTGTGTCTATAAACATCGTCTCCATTAAGTGGAGTTTACATGATGCCAATCTAAGCGAGTTGTCATTTAAATGTTTGTCTCAATCTAAATCGAAATGAGTTTTTTTATAGTGTGCTGGCTGTTTGCACGTTGCGTTATTAGCATAGAATAGATTCACACAAACAAACTTCATACAAACTATCATCCGCCATAGTTATCGTATAACGGGGTTGGTTTTTTTTTAAAAGTAGCCTATATCTATATTACGTACAATAATATGCTTTTGTAGGATAATCATTCTAGAGGTTTAGCTGTGAAACGGCACAGAAAGACAGACTTTCGCATTTATATTACAACTAGCTGTTCTTTTTTGTAAGCATATAATACGAGTAGATTCGATTTCCAAACAAACTTTCCTTCTGTACTATAGTCCTTTGGGGGTTAATAATTGAAAAAATAATTAGCCTGTTTTTGAGTCTAGGTTTTTAGATATAATCATATCAAATTACATCAAAATCGGCTAAGCGGTTTAACAGTGAAAGAGCATAAACAGATAGACTTTCACATTTATAATATTAGTACAGTTTTGGAAAATGAATTACATGTTTGAGATTAAAAACTTTTTCCATTTTTGAACTCGGTTACATAATATGTCCATTATCAAAGTTTTAATTTAGTGGCATCATTGACAATTAGTCAGATTTTGGTACGTCTTACCTTCAGAACCCTTATCATGAGTTTACGGATTGTCAAATTTACTATACTCGCTACCGTCTCTGTAAATTATATGTATGAAAACTTTGAACAGCGCCTCTATTGGTAACTGAGAGAAACACATTTTGAGACCAAAATTGACATAGATTTCGACATGTAACTTTAGCGAACGTAAGCTATACCAACTCATGGCAGAAGCTCAGGAAATCGACATTCTTATTTATTTATTTAACACTTTATTGCACACAAAAAAAAACAAAAATACATAAAATACACGAGAAGGTAAAAATGCACAAAAGGCGAGCTTATCTCTAACTAAAGAAATTTCTTACAGCCAACCCAGAAAAAATGAAGCTGTGAAAATAAAATGGAAGGCATCGTGTACAAAAAAAAATTAACTATAGCTATACTTAGAACAAATAAATAAAATATAACAATCAAGTGTGTAAAAAATAAAACAGGTATAATTATAATTATTAAAATATGTTAGTATGATAAAATATGAGTATCTTATTGTGTCAACGATAAGTAATGTTCCTTCAACCTTTTTTTAAAAGTAGGTAAAGAAGGGCTGTCACGAATCACGACAGGAAGGGAATTCCACAGTTTGATTGATTGGAAAGTAAAAGATTTAGAATAACAATTGGAGTGCGAAGCGGGAAAACGAAGTACAGAGCTACGGTTGGAACGACATGGGGAATCAGCAGAGTGCAGAAAGCTAAAACGCTCCCGCAGGTATGAGGGATCTTATTTTTCTGCCTAGACTATAAAATGTTTTGAGACTGGATATATTGTTAATTGTGTTATCAGTGAATGACACTAAGCGATTGAACGATAACAGATCCAATAAATAGATTATTGTGTAATCTTTTAGTCATTTTTATTTAAAAAATAGGTGATTCGCACGTGTAAGGAATAATGATGAAACAAAATATTGTATACTAGCTTCCGCCCGCGACTCCGTCCTCGCGGATGTCGGTCTACACGTGACTAAACTGAAAAATTAAGATTTTTTTATACGTATTTTTCCGGGATAAAAAGTATCCCATTTTATGCCCAAGATAATAAGATATAATTATACCAAGTTTCATCGAAATCGAACCGTTTGTTTTCACGTGATGCCTGAACATACAGACAGACAGACAGACAAAAATTTATTTAATCACATATTTGGGTTTGGTATCGATCCAGTAACACCCCCTGCCATTTTTTTTAAATATTTTCAATGTACAGAATTATTGACCCTTCTTCAGATTTGTTATAAGTATGTATAGACTAGGTACTTGGTTGTCCAAACAGATATCTTGTTTTAATTGCGAATATTTAATTAATTTTATTCATATGAACCTTCCTTCTTTCCTTCAATCTATAATATAAAAATGAATCGCTAAATGTATTGGTAAGCGCATAACTTCCGAACGACGGGACCGATTTGGCTAATTCTTTTTTATTGTATTTGTTATTACCAGGAGAAGGTTTTTATGAAAAGAAATATCGGGAAAGTTGCAGGGAGAATAGGAAAAATATTACTTCAATATTGTCCATACTGAACGTGTGAAACGAAGTTCGCCGGGACAGCTAGTTTATAATATAAAAGTGAATCGCTAAATGTGTTGGTAAGCGCATAACTTCCGAACGACTGAATAGATTTGCTTAGTTCTTTTGTTATTGTGTTAGTTATTACCAGGAGAAGGTTCTTATGAAGAGAAAAACTAGGAAAGTTGCAGGGAAAATGGGAAAAATCATACCTTATTATTTCCCATACTGAACGGGGTGAAACGAAGTTCACCGGGACAGCTAGTTACTAATATAACAAAGAAAAAAATATCGCAATCAGTCCGTCCTTTCATGCTTAATACGATGACCAATGGAAATAGGAATTTTCTTTTGTATATATAAGAATATATGTTGAATTATTTTTATTCAAATAAACCTTTTCTTGGTAATGACTAATATAACAAAAAAAGATTCAACGGAATCGGTCCATCCGTTCATACGTTATTCGAAGACCAATAGAACAGAGATTCATTTTTATTTTGAGAATAGCTGTCCCGGGGAACTTCCTCGCAGTTTTTCCTTTTTTCTTATCTGTTAAACCTTCCCTGGATTTTCACAAATAATTCAAAACCAAAATCAGCGAAATCGGTATAGCTGTTCTCGAGTTTTAGCGAGACTAACGAACAGTAGTGTATTTTTATATATAAGAAAGAATAATAATATTAATATAAATATGTCGGTTTTCGAATGTGTTGACCACATCCCACGTTCGTGGTAACCAATTCAGGTTATTGGATTATTCCACTGGTGCAGATAGGTATTTGTGCTAGTTGTGGTAGAGTAGTCTTTGTTCTTACATATTCCTGCTATCAAATTGTCAGTGCTCGTCCTATTGGTGTTCCGTTTTGAGGGATAGTATAGCAGTAAAACATGAACCTATGGTCCCGCGTTGGTCCCGCCTATAAGATAGCAAAACATGAACAAGCAGCAAGACAGAGGAATCGATTAACGTAAATTAAAAATAGTAGGAGTCGAACATATAGAATCTATAGTTTTTATCGCCGGCACTTACTGAAATGTAAAAAGTGAGTCGAAAGTATAACCTCGGCCTTTTTTTGAAGTCGGTTAAAACATAACTAATAATATAAAACAGCTGCGACGTGACAGAAAACGGTAGTATGTATAGCTATAGTTGGTTACATTTTGTGAGTCATAAAATGGTGGGTGTTTCTATACGCAATCCCAACTGCCTATACAAAGCTTAAGTAATTCAGAAGCCAATATCTTTTACGTGAAATACTGTTATGCGAGTCAGGGTTGTCATTTTTAACTGAATCCAAAGAGGCGATTGTCAATATGACTGTGTTTTATGTATGTTTGTTATGCTATTACTCGGCATATAGTCTCTGAATCATTAGCTATCTTTCGAAAAAAAAGTTAAATTCCTCCTCGTTGGTCGAGTGGCTAACGTACACGCCTAAATATACCGACCAACCGCAAGGCTTGACTTAGATTCCCGACGGGGGTAGGCATTTGTCGGACGAATATTTAGGTGTCTGCATTTCCAGGTCTAGTCAAACACCTAAATGACATTCAATTTACTCAGGTATCTATTTAAGTATTTGTATGTATTAGTATCGTTGACTTTCACCCATAACACAAGCATATAATTTGCTTACTTTTGGGTTATTCAATTTGTGTAACTTGTCAAGGGATATTTATTTAACATTTTATCTCGTACAACAGTGAGGAAACTAGGAAAAACGACATTGTAATTTTTCCCATACAAACTGAACGGGCGGAACGAAGTTCGCCGGGACAGCTAGTTTAACATAATAATACTATATAAGCGTGGTATTACATTACTGGTATAGTAGAAACAATAAACGCGCCAGGAGTCGCTTCTACCTACCACCGTCCGTACGTGAAAGTGTCAAAGTACACAAACACATAACTCTCTAAGAAAATCAACATTTACCTACAATTTATTTCCCCTTTTGGGTTTATTCAGAATTAATTTTAGCCTGCGGCTTTTCCTGCGTGCTATTATAATATAATTCACTCTAGGGAATTCGGAATTTAGGGATAAAAAGTGGCCTTTGCACTTCTACAAGGTCTACGTTAAAAAAAAAAATCTGTTCGTCTGTTCATTTTGAAATTGGAATGTGCACACACAAATTCGCATTATGATAGTGGTAGAGATTTTATTACTGACATTTAACGTGGTTTATTATTAGTAGTTCCCAGTGATTTGAACATCTCATACTATGTATTTGTAAGTCGGAGCGTGATGATTTATAGTCTTAATAAGATGGTTCTTAGTTGCATAACAGATAGGTTTTGTTGGGGGCTATTATTTTAGCTATGTAATATATAAGCTAAGACTGTTTAGCTTAGCTTATAATTTTTTATATAAGCTAAGTATATAGCGAAGTGATAATAAAATTGTACTTAATTTTTTGTAGTTTTTAACCGATTTCGAAAAAAATGAGACGGTTAAAAGTTCGACTTCTATTTTTTGTATATCTCGTTCGATTGCTCCTTTATTTCAACTTTAACGATTAAAAAAAATGGTCGAAAATGTTTTATCTGTATACGCGTTATACGATGACCAAGGAGAATGGGAATTCATTATAAAATATAATTTTTATTTAAGTACTAGCTGTTCCCGCGAACTTCGTTCCGACCGTTTAGTTTGTATAGGAAAAATTAAAATGTTGTTTTTCCCAGTTCAACACACACAATTCACAATTCAATAGGATAAAAAGTATCCTATGTCCTTTTCCCGGTTTTAAGTTACCTCCCTACCAATTTTCAGCCTAATCGGTGTAGCCGTTCTTAAGTTATAAATAGTGTAACTAACACCACTTTCTTTTATATATATAGATAAATATTTACAGGTATAGTTCTAGGGGTTTTATTACATCGAGATTGTGGTTACAAATTATTATAATTGATTATGACGTGTTCGAGTACATTCGCACGATTAATTAAAAAAAATAGAACCTTTTTTCATTCTCAGCATTAAAACAGAGGCAAAGTAAATAAAGTAGATATGTATGTAATTTTTCTGAAGGTTATGTGGGTCAAAAACCGCATTCAGCAACCGGTTGATATAAATAATCATAAGGCTCTTATATTAAAATATACCTTGATATTTTATACTTAATTACATCAAGATATACTTACAGATAAATGTGGGATAATAAGACTTTCGAGTTTAAATGCATTTTATATTCTCGAGTTAAAATGAATTTAAATGCATTCGATCCCCGGGTCGGGCAACAAAAAAAACTAGAGAATATGTACTTTTAATTTTCAGTTCAAAATAAAATAGCACGGAATTGGATATGTGCCCGGTTGGCGATAGGCTTGCCACCTATCACATTCTGGGGCTTAGTGTCTTCGGCTAGTCGTTAGTGCCCTGATTTTGACTCTATCAGCCTTTTTTATCACCCTTTTACTGTGACACATGTAGACTGGAAAATCAGGATTCTGACATATTTTATTATTTGATATGTTTACAAGAAATGTTCTTCCTTTAACCATGTTTGCAGACAACGTCAAAAACAATTTGGATTTTACGTCGATGTGTAGTTATATATAAATTTTAGTGTTTGAAAAATCAGACGGTATGATACAAAACAATATTATTCAATACCGTGTCAATGTAATCTTTCGCTTCGTACTTACCTATATTAAAGAAATTATAATAATTAACTAGCTGCTTTACCGCATTTTTTCGCATTTATGATATTTATATGGATATGGGGAGTATAAAAGTTTACATGCGCCATATTTGTTTCAAACTCACATTTTATATTTAAAATTTTTTGTCTGTTGAAATGTCGAACAATATTTCAATCATACTTTAATCGATCAAGCCTATTAGAAGATACGTAGTAATAATACATGCATACGTATTAATTTGAAGATACACGTTTTACAGTTACATTGCATTATGTAGGTTTATTTTGTTTATTAATGTTAATGTATTATTAACTAGATATTTTGATTGCGTATTTCCCGTTTTACGTTGATCGGGCTATTTTATTTTATTGATTTTTTGCATAGGTCTGGGTTAGATCTGGAAAAAGGTTTTAGGCTACTTTTTATCCTTCTAGCTTTGCATAATTTTTTTGCATAATTCTCTGCTTTCCCAACGTTATTGAATGGAAGCGAGAGTTAGATCAGAAAGAGCATAAAGTAGGATAAATGCAGCCGAAATGAGATACTACGAAAAATCTGTTATGTAACGCTCGCTGACCGCATTCGTAAAAGTAAGATCCGAGAAAGAGTGGGATTGAAAGAAAGTGTTTGTGTTAAAATGCGAAAGGACTCCGCTGGTTCAGTCATGTGGAAAGAATGACAGATGAAAGATTGACAAAGCAGATATACAATGCGAATGTGGATGGATGTAGGTACCCGGACCAAGGCTGACATTCCCCGATCACATCAATTGGATATTATCCGAGGGTGGTGTTAAGAGTCTCCGAAACCGGCGTGTTTGTATGAAAAGGGTAATGAATGTAAAGGAAGCTTGACATATTTGTCAGGATCGTGAGGTCTGGCACTCGATACTCTCTGCCTACCCCGTAAGGGACTTGGCGTGAAGATATGTATGTATGTGTGTATTTTATCCTTCTCAACTGATTCCCACGTTAAGGACTGTACGTAATACGCGGACGGCGACGCCGCCGTTTGTTTATAATCAGCTCCCATAGCAACACGTCTTATCGAATGTATGACTTCATTACTTTCTATGAACGGTAAAACCTACAGCGTCGTGACTATGTAGTAATTAAAACGGTACGAAAAACCGCATAGTTCTCTTAACTGTAACCGCGGTTTGTACGAAAAAATGGCAGGTGTCGAATTGCGGAGAACCCACGAAATGCGAGTCCGGACGTTGAACCTGAGCGCCGTAATTGTGTCAGATTTTGTATACATTATTTTCTCCTCTGTGGTCTAGCGGTTCAGTTTTTGGACTTGGCTGCATAAGGTCCTGGGTTCGAATCCCGGGTCGGGTAAAAATAGGAATATTGGATTTTTCCTAATAAAAAAAACGTTGCTCGGGATTGGATATTATGTGCCTGGTTGGCGATAGGCTTGCCACCTATCACACTGTGGGACTTAGTGTCTTCGGCTTGTCGTGGGTGCCTTTGTTGTTCCTCTGCCTACCTCTTCCGGAATATGGACGTGAAGATATTTTTTATTTCCGAAACACACTAACGGACATATAAATTGAGCTTGTCTAGGTAGATAAGGAAGTGTTTATTGTATTTTTTGCCTGCGTGTGGGTGGTATGAAATTCTCAGGGGTAGTAGTTTAGTTTTTTGTAGTCGTTGATCAAATGAACCAAAAATCTTTTTAGTCGATCCAGCAGGTCTAGATTTAGAGATTTTGATATATTGTAGGAATAAGGATAGGATTTAAACGAAGGTATTTGGTAAACATATCTTGTGGTGGTATTTATCACTATCAGATGATACGTCTTTTTACTTTTAACAAAACGACACTTATTTCATTATTTGCACTCTTTAAGAATAAAATAAAACAGAAAAAAATATAATGTAACTCATCAGAATTGACAAAATGAAAACACGAGCTCGAAACTAAAAACACCTAATCAAATTAACAAAACCTAAAGGATATATTAGTATTACCAGAGATTAGTTAAATAATATATTGTCTTTGGTAATACAGAGTGGGAACATTAGTCCATCTTGAGAAATATCTCAGTATTTGCGGGGGCATGATGTATGTCAATACTGGTTTTTGGTAATTCACTACTTGACAGTTAGAGTTATCGACAATTTTAAACATTAATAACTGTAACAGTAAGAAAAAAAGTACTTCACGTCTATATACCTGTAGTGGGTGGCAGAGGCTTAACCAGGACTTCCACGACTATTCGAAGTCCCACAATATCATAGATAGCAAGCATATTGCCAAACGGGGCACATATCCAACCCTGAGCAACGTATTTTTTTAATACATAATTGAAAGTCAACATTTCCTTTTTTTTGCTAAACTCGGGGATTGGATCCGGGACCTCAGGAAGTCAAGGAAAGAAGCACTGTTAAATCACAGATGCGATTGAGATTGAGATTCAAGAGTAAGATTTAGTAAGAAAATCCTCAAGCTAACCAAATGTACAAATTTAATCTAAAAATTTACAGACACACGCAAGGTCGTCTATTAAAATTTCATATTTCATTAGGTGAAAATTTACTTTACAAAATGATGACTCTTAATGTTAGCATTAAAAATAATAGACGTCTCTACGTACAGTCGTTAGTTTGTTATAACCGTCGCGTGTCGGTTAAATTATGTGTCCACAAGTGTATTAATTTTTATGCTTATGAATTTTTCTTTTTAACGAAATAATTAGGTGCCTCGTCATATTTTATGGTTTAGAGGGGCGATTTTGACCATGCTTAAAAATGCTAACTCAAGTGCTAAAATATTTTTAGTAGACTGGATGGAGAACAGAAAATATTTGAATGGTTTAATGGTAACACCAAAGTATATAGTGGTGTGTCACGAATATAAGGCACAAGTGTAGAGATTTTTGCGTAAGTACGTTAATTGACCTCACTATCCTCGAAGCAGTAAGATGACAACGACAAACACTGACGTTTTAGGCAACATGAAAAGATATGGCGGAGGTAGGTGTAGACAAATATTTCTTTTCGAAATTCTGCTACCTCATCAAATTGATTGTAGGCGATAGGGTCGTTACAAACCTACGACAAATGCCAAAACTTATTTCGCTTTCTTATAGAGTCCAAGAAACTTATTAATATAAAGTTATTTAGTGGTACAGATTACTATTAAGGAAGATTTCATAATTTTTTTTTCTAGTGTACAAGTATTTTAAGCTAGCCTATGAAGGTAAAGTTAGTTAGTTCTTCCATGGGAACATATTAAGATAACTGGCTAATAATATTAGCCAAAAATAATAATAGCCCATGTTCTCTCTTATTTCTTGACTATTCTTAGCAATAAAAAATATTTTAAATAAGTAATAAACTATTTTCTCGCCCGTATCCCAGAAGAGGTAGGTCGATATCTAAGACGCCCTCGATTTGCCGAAGGTACCACTTAGTCTCACAGTTTGATAGGTGGGAAATCAATTGCCAACCGGACACTTATACGAATCCGGTCAACGTTACTTTTGTTAAAAAATTGTGAAAACACACTTTAATCGAACCCGAGACCTCTTGCAGTTATCGCCAACACTGGACCCCTATATCACTGAAGCCATTATTACATTTCTTATTATTATAAAAATTGTTTCTTTCATTAAAATCTTTTTAGCATTTTGACATGTAAACATAACGAACTACACTAAAACGTAGCATGTAATTTTGCATTTTAAAAGACGTTCTAGACGAATGTTAATCCGTATTCCAACAAATGTTACCTTGGAGGAAAGTTGGATTAAATTGATGTCAACAACCGTTAGAGTATAATAGGGGTTCCGGACGGTTGTAAACATGCCTTACAATAAAAGGTAACCTTGGGGAACACTTTGTTTCTATCTTCCTATTACTAATAAATTTGGATTACATATCCTGTCCAGACGGATGCAAGCCAATGTTTTCAACCAATTGCAATGTTTAAAACGTCTTGTAATAGTTTATACAACCGTCTAGAAGTCCTATTAATATCAGGATGTATGGAACTCGCTTTTCCACAGTTTTATATGTATAGATTTTATAGTTAACGTAAACTAGGTCGTAGGTTCTACCACAACTACCGTTATTGTTAACGTGCCGACAGCGGAAACGCAAATGTAATTTACTACTATAGATTTAGACCGACAATAGCACGTGGTGAGTTTATGCCGTTACGTTAACGATATCATGTGATTAAACTGGTGTGATTAAACGGTTGAGTCGGTCCTCGGTAATTCGAATCGATTCGAAATTTGTCGACACACGAACGCGGAAGTTGTCGAATGACATGCATTTTTTCATGGTGAAAGATAGCGAACAAGCGTGATATGTTGATGATAAGAGACTATTAGGTCTTTGTTAGGAGTGAAACCTTCAGCAGTAATGTAGCTTCATGATGTATAGACTAAACAAACATTATTTAATTAAAAAAGTAGTTTCTAATGTTCCCACCTGTTGGCGCTAATATCTATTCAAATCTCAACAGAAATTAAATTATGTTAATATCAAGAAACTGTTGTTAATGTGTAAAAAAAGTTATCATTGAGTAGACGATATTGCGTATTGTCATTACTATAATGAGTGTTTTCTTAGATTGGTGTTGGCCCGGACTCCTTTGCAGAATAGACCATCTGCCTACTAGGTGGTAGAGTTTCGCAGCGATTTACCCGGATTAGTACCACCGCCTTTCTTATTCCTACCACCATAACGTCTAATGCTTGTTATTGACTTGTTCCGGTTCAAAGGGTAAGGTAGTCGGTAAACTTCCTTTTGCTCGAGGCCAGTTTGGCAACGTACCATTACTATCTTTGTTGTCTCGAGGCGGCGTGAATTTCTTACCATCAGAAAATCCGTCTGCTTGTATGCCTTCCATTATTATAAAAAAATGGGTGTGATAGTCATTCAGCTACCCTATCCTCCAGCAGGAAACATTACAATTTTAGGCTTTTTGTTGGTATTTTCGGAGCCTATTCATTTCCAACAAACAAAAAATCAATCAAACCTTTCCTCTTTATAATCTTAATATATATATTTTTTGTGTTCGTGTGTTTGTCACTGAATTCCTCCTACACGACTAGAGCGATTTTGATGAAATTGTGTGTGTTCAAAGGAATTCGGGAATGGTTTAGATTCACAATTTGGTCCGCTGGAGCATGTTTTTTTAATTGTTTTATTTGTAAGTAGTCGTAGCATAAAATATTATGAGGTACTTAGCTGTTACAGTCAAGCGATACAAAGTTTGCAGGGTCGGCTAGTATTAGTACAGAAACACTAGGTACCTTTGACATAGTGTTGTAACTTAAAAACATCTGGCAAATGAAACCTAAATTTGGATACCGTTGCAAAGCAAATGACGGAATAGCGATTGAGTTATTACCTAATATTTTCATAACAAGGTAAGGAATATGGATCCTGTTTCGTCGTCATAACCCACATAAATACTAAAATATTTCGCATCGGTAGGCTAATGTTCAATAATCCCACTATTGTTTAAACAATACTTGTATTTATTATACTAAGTAATCCCACAGCTTCACTTTGCTAAGTTGTATGAGTCTTTAGTGTCATTTGAGAAAATGTCCTATCGAACTAATTTTATTAAATATAAACAATGAAGGCTACTATCGCCTCTTTGGTCTAGCGTTCCGGTGCCGGATTAAAATTCCCGAGGCCCCGGTTTCGATCCCCGGGTAGGGTAACTAAAAGAAAACATGGTTTTACAGTTTTATAATCAAAATGATATTGCCCAGGATTGGTTATGTGTTCGCTTGGCGATAGGCTATCCACCTATCACATTGTAGGACTTAGTGTCTTCGGCTAGTCGTGGGTGCCCTGGTTGTGCCTCTGCCCACCACTTCGGGGATACGGGCAAGAAGATGAGGTTGTTCGGTACAGGTTTTTTCTATTTTGAATTCTTTACGGGTTGTCCGTTTTGAAATGAACAAAGTCGCGGGCATATCTATTACACATGTAAGTAAGTCAATCAAGTCGTATGTAGACGCATTATTTCACTTTATCTCAGACATCACTAGTGCAATCATAATTTATGAATGACTTCTATTATAACTAAGCCTATTTTATAGACAATTTTCAAAATCCATCCATGTGTTGCGGAGAAATCGCGTAACAATAACATACAAAAAACATACAGTCGAATTGAGTAGTTATTCCTTTGTAACGAATTACAAAGGTAACTGGTTTTAACATATATTTTTTAACTGGCTCACTCGGCAAACGTCGTACCATCCTGACTGACTGACATACTGTCTGTATCTTCACGCCCAAATCTCCGAAGGGATAGAAAGAGGCATAACCAGGACACCCCCGACTAGCCGAAGACACTAAATCCCACAATTTGATAGGTGGCAAGCCTATCGCCAACCAGTAACATATCCAATCCAGGTCAACTTTATTTTTATTAGAAAATTGAAAATATACATTTTCTAATTTTTTGCTGCCCGAGCCGGAGATCGAACCTGGGACCTCAAGAAGTCAAGTCTGACGCCGGACGTTAGACCACAGAGGCGACATACTGATAGCAGCGGACCCTGCAGGGTGCAATTTTGTTTTAAAACCAACCAGGATCTCATCGAAATGTACATGTATAACTTTAACTATGCTATTCTATCTTTCAAGTACCATGAATAAAATCTGTTTATTATGAGTACATTATTATTTATATGATAAAACTTTATTCCACAAATAATAAAAGTACTAGGATTGCATATATCACAGGAGTTCAAACAACGAGTGATTATGCTATCGGTGATTCATAATCTGGCAACCACATGCATTGCTGCGTACGACCCAGTAAGACACGCACGTACGTATATGTACCGTGTGAACTATGTACATGCATAATGCAAACTCGTTGATTGACGAACCTACCGACTGACAACGTTGTTGGAAGAGTGTCTTGTCTGTATCTTGGTCACAGACTTTAGGCCAAAAGTATTCCTACCAAACAGCTCGAAGAATATGAGCTTTGTAAAAAAAAGTATCTTCACGTCCATATCAAGAGGTAGGCAAAGACCAAACCAGGGCACACACGACTAGCCGAACATACTAAATCCCACAATGTGATAGGTGGCAAGCCTATCGCCAACCTTGCACATATCCTATCCTGATCAACATTTTTTATTAGAAAATTGAAGAAACCCATTTTTCTTTTCGTTGCCCGACCCGGGATTCAAACCCGGGACCTCATGCAGCCAAGTCCAACCACTGAACCGCTAGACCACAGAGGCGATATGAGTGATATGATATGAGAGGAGATATGAGCTGTGTAAAAGTTTTTTTCGCTTGTTGGTCTGGGTCCGCAGACTATAACAAACCATATATCTCTCTGTCAGGCCGTAAGAGGCGAGAATAGTTTAAAATGTAGTTTAATACCTTGTACCACTGGTGGTAGAGTGCTGTATAGCACTTTGCCCGGGTAGGGATCTCCTTACTTATTTCTGCCGCCAAAAGAACACTGTCAAGTTTCTGTCCGGAGGGTATGGATGCCGATTGACTTGCACAATAGTCCTAACGTGCTGGCAACAGATCATCGCTTCTGTAACATCTATGGTGTCTTTAAGCCATGGCTTTCTCTTACCATCAAGACAGCCTTACGCTTGTTGGCTGACTTCTCACAATAAAGAAGATGTAATTTAGTCTACTTGCATGCGAGTTTGTAATAGGCAAGCATAGGTAAAATAGGTCGGTTAGAACAACGTCTCTGATCGAGTTCTGTACAGTTACCCAGATAGAGTTCCACCATCTCGCCTATTCCCATCGATTAAACGTCAGTGTTTGACACTATGTATATTGTTTCAGTTCAAAGGATATGGTCGATGCTAAACTTACCCAAGAGACTCAAATTAATCTCAGTTTAGAAACGAATCACTTTCATAAATTAGTACCTTTAAAATGTTAATTATTTTCTGACATTATTAGTATAAGTATTTATAATGATCTTAATTTTTACCTATAATTAATTAATTGTTTTAATGAAAAGAGAGGTTGGTTTAGTTTGAGAATTTCTAATGCATTTAAATAGGTTTTGAATTATTTCCATATCATAGTTTACTTAATATTCTTATTTTTCATTTGCTTAATTAAAGACACGAGGTTATACCTACGAGTAATTAATTGCAGATTAGGCATGTCCTCTGGACAGCAACGCACCTATATCGTCTATAGACTTCGGTTGCCATTTATATTTAGCAGAGCTTTGAGCTTGTTTTGCTTAATGTCATGTTCCACAAAAATAAGTAAATACTATTTATTTTAAGTACCCAGGTTAAACAAAAGAAATTTCACATTTGTGATAACACCCTAGTCACAACAATAACGCATCTTTATCATCTTTGATGTCTACAGAACCCAGTTACCTCTTATTATAAGTCTTGTTTGTTGTCTTAGCTTTATTATTGTACCTTTACGCCCATATCCCCGAATAGATAGGCAGAGGCACATCCAGGGCACCCACGACTAGCCGAAGACACTAAGTCCCACAATGTGATAGGTTTCAAGCCTATCGCCAACCAGGCATATCCAATCATCAAACATATCCAATCCCGAGCAACATTTTTTTAATTAGAAAATTGGAAAAATCCGATTTTCTTTTTGTTGCCCGATTCGGAATTCGAACCCGTCCTATTCGAACCTAATGCAGTCAAGTCCATCACCTGAACCGCTAGACCACAGAGGCGAAAACAGCTGTATAAAATCGGAATAAATAAATAAACATAAAATGATGTTGATACACTTAAAAACAACGTACCTACCTATTTCCGTATTAAAATTATTTTAATTCAATATTAAACCATTGAGATAAGAAAGCAACCGATGAAATCTGAAGCTAGATTACATTGTAGATATCGACGGCAAGGTTAATGACCCTCACAAGGCCCTCTCGAAATAACTATATAACATTAAAGTTTTATAGATTTCAATTCATTCCGCAACAAAATCGATAACGAATATCCTTACGACAATCATGTATCAAGTGCTTTTGTTGTAATACTAGTACGAATATATTTACGACAAATAAGTGTAAAGTGATTTATTATAATATACTAGGTACGAACATCATTACGACAAATAAGTATAAAGTAAATTATTATAATATACTAGGTACGAATATCATTGCGAAAATTAAACATAAAGTGATTTATTCTAATACTAGTACGAACATCCTTACGACTATCAAGGATAAAGTGCTTTTATTATATACCAGTGTGTTGGCTTAGGATATAAGAATGTAACAAAAAAATGAAATTGAAAATAAGTGAATAAAGTGTGTAAAGTTGTGAAAAAAATGGGTGAGGAAAAGAAGAAGAAAGTGAACTTTGAGGCTACCAAGACTGAGTTTAGTATTAAGGAAAAATGTCGGATGCTACAGAAGAAACTCATGAAGACTGATAAACAGAAGACTGAAAGTAGAACGAAGGAGAAGAAGATTTGGTGGGCCCAGTGTAGCAATTGTAAGTATTTTTATAAGGTTTATTGCTTTTTTTAACGGTATTGGAAGGCAAACAAGCAGACGGATTTCCTGTTGGTGAGAAATTCAAACCGCTTATAAACACCAGTGGTGGTAATGATGCGTTGCCGACCTGAGGCCGAGATGTTAGACCTCGAGCAAAAGTAAGTTTACCAGCTATCTTACCTTCCGAACTGGAACACGACAACGGCAAGCACTGACGTTATGGCAGCAAGTCTAGGTAAGGCTGTTGTACTAATCCGGGCGAGTTGTTGCGAAACTCTACCACCTAGTAGGATGTCACGGTGTTAGTGACGTTAAGCCTATGCTTGCCTTTTACGAGCTGCCTGGTAGGAAGGCAGATGGTCTGTTCTACAAAGGAGCCCGGACCAACACGGGGGAAATTATTGCTTTTATTACGCACGGATATAAGCTCTAAGCTTAAGTTCTCGTTTATGATGCATCCCCGAAAATTAACTTTTCTTAGATAACTCACTATTTTGATACTCAGACCATTCGAATCAGTGATTTCTAAAACCCCAGATGTTTCATGCTTGATCTATGAAACATACCTATAGGATTTTTAGAAATCCCCGATTCATTTGAGAAAAGTGTATGATAGGATCTATGTTAATAAATAAATAAATAAATATCCCTAGAAAAATCACACAAATTGAATCTAACCCCAAAGTAAGCAAATTATATGCTTGTGTTACGGGTGTTAGTCAACGATACTAATACATGTAAATGCTCAAATAGATACCAGAATTAATTTAATAAACACCCAAAATAATATAAATCTAGGTAATTTTAATAATACGTAAGTCTTTTTAAATTATTTTATTTCTTTCAAATATTCAACAAAGTCGTTTTACATTTTTAAAAAATGCCTGGTAAACACTTCTAAGTATTTCTTAACATTTCAAGGATGTATGTACTTTCTATTTATTTATTCAGCCATGGACACTTTACTTTTTAATAAAAATATGTTTTAGATTTCATTAGTTTTCGCCAAGGTTTATGTATGGAGCAGTCGTGATAGTTATACGCGTAAAGCGGTGCTCCTCAGAGACATCTCCCTCAGGAGATAAAAGTTTTTAAGGCTAGCTTTTAAGACTAAAGCTGCCAGGTCGCCATACCTGATGGCCGGGCAAACCTGCAAGTTTACATTTGAGTACCAAAGCCAGACATCATGCAATGTTTGAGGATTTAATGTCTTCTTGTTAAAAAAATGTGAAAGAAGCTTATTTGATTATTTATTATAAATAATATTTAATTCTAATTAAATATAAATACAATCAAATGCAAAATCAGTCTTACAGTCGCACTTAGAGACGTCAATTATATTTTAAACAGTCATTAAATCCCGGTGCCTATAATCAACGATTCGTAAACTGTTAGTTTAAACATTGGTCCTTTACTTAAAAGTAATGAAGCCTTGTTCATAGTTACACAAAATGCTTTGTGTTATCAATAGACAACGAACGACCGTAATTTGATTTTTTACTATTGGTACGAAAAACTGCCGTTCAAACCCAAAAACGACTAGTTTCTTGAATATAGGAACTGGACATAACGTTGAAATTTTCTGTACGAAATTGTGTAAAGTAAGATAATTAAGTTAATATGATAGAGATAAATGTATATTTAAAGGAATAACATTTTACAATGCTGACGACTAATTAAAACATGGGTAGAATAATTATTAAAATAAAAATTTCGTGTTACAATCTATGTTTGTAAAAATAAACGCAAACCCGCTTGTGAAAAAAAATGTACTAAGCAGGAAAACAAGTCAAAATATTAAAAAAGTTGAAGAGCCCTTTTGATTGGCCATTTTTCAGATATTGAGAAATCCATAAGTGTTCACGTTTAAAAATAGGAATCCGACGCGTTTACATTTCGAACTATCGACGTTAAGTAATCATTTTATTAGTCGTTCAATAACAAAAGGTTACTTGTTCGTTGACTAAACCAACTGGCCCTTAAAGGGCCGTCAAGTTACGCTAAGTGAATCTACAATAAGGGGAAATTAGAGCACCAAGGTTTTAGCTTTTGAAATCGGCCATTACCTGGTGTTGAACGCTTATCGAGGCCGAATATGCGGCCTTAAGAGACGCCTCCGTTACATGTGGGCCCTTCTAATAATCAAAATGTGGATTACGACATTGACTTTTGTGGTATTCTTAACCATGGCCCTAATTGAAGATAAGCACTTTTTCTTTATCCATATGAATGCTAATTAATGATTGAATAAATTGTATTCATAAGTGGTATTAATACCAAAATTATAATAATAATCACAGTTCACTTGTAACATAACAGTCAACAAAATATACATAAAGGCGGTCTTATAGCTTCGGAGCGCTTTCTGGTACACAACCTTAGGATGACAGAGGCAATTTATTTATTGAGTTCCAAGGTAGGGATGTAATGAAGGTAATTTCATCGGAACCTGATTCGAATTCCGATTCCGATTCGATTAAATGTGATTTGTCGGAGTCGGAAGTCGGAACCAGGATCGTAGTCGGAGACAGCGATTGAATCAACCAGATGCAATTTATTTAGAAACACTTGTACTTTCCACAACATATTTTATTATTTTTTATTTTTATGATTTAGCCAACCGGTTTCGCTATACAAGCATCATCAGGGCTATATCATCAGGTTTTCTAAATCATAAAAATAAAAAACAATTAAAAAATTGAAAATTGTAGGGAGATTAGGAAAAACAATACACTAATTTTCCTATACACAAACAGCTGTTAATAATGTTAAACGATACGAAGTTTGCCCGGCCGGCTAGTTTCCGAATAATAAAAACTTTGCTCGGGATAAGTGCCCGATTAGGGATAAGTTTGCTTTTACATTTTGGTACTTAAGTACCTTTGTTTACGCCTTCGGGGATGCGTTATTTTTGTAACAAAATAGTAATAAATTAAAAAAAAAGTATTTCACGCCCATATCCCCGAAGAGGTAGGCAGAGGCACAACCAGGGTACCCACGACTAGCCGAAGACACTAAGTCCCACAATGTGATAGGTGGCAAGCCTATCGCCAACCGGGCAAATATCCAATCCCGAGCAACTTTTGGAAAAACTCAATTTTCTTTTTATTGCCCGACCCGGGATTCGAACCCGGGACCTCATGCAGTCAAGTCCAACAACTGAACCGCTAGACCACAGAGGTGACTTAGTGATAAATTATTCTCGGTAATAATGAGGAAGTATCGCTAAGAACTTTCATGTGTGCTAGCTTGTTCCTTATTATGTACCAGATGGTGTAGAAAGTACCCTTTTGGCGTTAAAATAAAATAGTAGATCAGTGTCATATCAGCTAACGGCTAATGTTAATAATGTATCTCAATCTGATGGATTTCAAGCAATCTAGATAGCTGCGTATCCGCCGGCCTATCCCAGACGTAATTGCCATACTTATCCAGTCCACATATATGTTATTGGCAAGCGATAACATAAAAATGGATCAAAATACCAATCTTGGACAGCGAGTTTTGGATGAGGATTGATTATTAATGTTGGCCGTTAGTCATGTTCGAGCATAAAGGTTAGGGTACTCGTGGACCATGCACAATATGTTGGTGATGTGGTAGATGTTCCAATCGTACCCGTAGACTTGCACAAAAGGCCTTCCCGGTCATATGATAGCGGCGCACCACTAACATCTGCGGACGCCTAAGATAAATTTAACCAAACTTTACCCAGATTGAGACCACATTTCCTATTCCTATCAACATAACGCTGTTGTTCGCCATTGTCGTAGTCCCGTTAATAGTATACGCAGATTGTAAATTTTTATTACACAATAGGCTTAATATTCCAGCATCAGATTGAAAATGAACCAATTATATGTTGTATCTATTTCTTTACTTAGATGACCTAGTATTATAATCTCCGGGTCGAGCAATAAAAAAATTAGAAAATGTATATTTTCAATTTTTTAATAAAAATAACGTTGCCCGGGACTGAATATGTCCCGTGGGTGCACTGGTTGTGCCTCTGCCTACCCCTGCAGGGATATGAGCGTAAAAATACTGTTTTTTTAGTATTATTGTTGAAATAGATTTTTCACCAGGGTACCCTGGTTGTGCCTCTGCCTACATCTTCGGGGATATGGGCGTGAAGATACTTTTTTTTTAGAATTTTTATTATACTGCGATTGACGTATCTACTTCTATGACCTAGTATTAAAATATTATTTAATCCTTCTTAAATTATGTAAATCCTAAACAATAAAGTAAACTTAAGCATATCTCGCTCATGGTCATAATAAGGAAGTGTCTCGAACAACTTTCATGTCTGCTGGTTTGTTCCTGATCTATAAAGTACCAACTAGTTTAGAAAGTAGTTGCTGGGGGCGCCGCGGCTCACTTCACGGGATTCTCGCGCTTTCCACTGACACACTTTTGTGCTATCTCCACGTTTAAGTGTGTGTTATGTACGAAGTGAAAAGAAAACTGTGTAATTTTTCCACGCGTGCGTAGTTTTGTAAATAAAGTGTGTGGTTTGTGAGTGTTGTTATTATCCTTTATTAACATTGTCTTATCGCCTTTGTGGTCTAGCAGTTCAGTTGTTGGACTTGACTGCATGAGGTCCCGGGTTCGAATCCCGGGTAGGGCAATAAAAAGAAAATCGGGTTTTTCCAATTTTCTAATAAAAAAATGTTGCTTGCCACCTAGCACATCGTGGGACTTAGTGTCTTCGGCTAGTCATGGGTGCTCTAGTTGTACCACTGCCTATTTCTTCGGGGATATGGGTCACGCCAAAGACACTTACTTTTTTTAGCTTAAACATTGTCCTATTTTCTAGGTTTATATAAAAATCTATTGTTGTTCATTAGTCTCGCTAAAACTCGAGAACGGCTTAACCGATTTGTCTAATTTTGATTTTGAATGATTTGTTTAAGTTCAGGGAAGGTTTAAGAGATAAGAAAAAGAGAAAACTGCGAGGAAACTAGGAAAAAACATTGTATTTTTTCCATACAAACTGAACGGGTTGAACGAAATTAGCTGAGATAGTTAGTCTAATAATATCTATATCTATATCTATCTATATATATAAAAATGGATCTCCATTTCGATTAGTTATCGCATCAGTTTTGCTATTTTTTTGTTGTGGTAGCTGTTGCCAGAAGAAGTTTTTTTATGAAAATAAAAACCGCGAATTTGTAGGAAAAGTAGGAAAACCAATACCTTAAAATTTTCTATGCAAACTGTTAGTAGCTGTCAATATTAAGAAATGTATAATGGAGTTAGCCGGGTCGGTTAGTATCATATTTAAATGAATCCCTCTTTCCCTTGGTCATTGCATAGCGCGAGATAGGATAGACCAATTTTGCTCACTCATTTTTCTGTAAGTTATCTTGCCGATACTTTTTTAACCCTAGTGAATCAGTTAAAGTGGATTTAACGGTACCAAATGATATCTTAAGGAGCTCAGCTATATGATCTGTAGTTACTCTTCCGTCTTCCATTACAAGTTCCTCAACCCTTTTTACATTTTCTTCCCTAACAAAGATCGAAGTCCGTCCCGAACGTAGGCCATCTCTATCTTCCTCTTTTAAATTCTCTCATAACTTGTATATGTATTCTGTGGTTGCGTACTAATAATCACAAAATAGGTATCCTATATCTCCATCATAGACCATCTGTTTGTCTGTTAGATAGCCTATGAGAGGCGAGCACCGGTTGAATAGGTAATTACCAACACGATCACGGATGGTAAAGTACCATTCTGCAACTCGTTTGGGTTCATCACCTTACCTATTCCTACCGCCATAATGACAGAATCATGTTCCGGTCCGAAGGATAGGGTAGCCACTAGACTTGCACAATTAACCTAACACCTTCGCCTTTAGACAGCGACGCACCTACAACATCTATGGTGTCTATAGTTATCTCTCACCATCAGGTAAGCCATGTGCTTGTTTGCTATCTTATCATATCCAAACCTTCCAATGTCAATTATCTCTCTTTCAATCAATAATTTAAAAATCCTTTTACAAATTTCATTCGACGACCTTACCTGTGTTGCCATAAATCACAATGTCCGTTTACATCTGTAGGGCTGTGATTGACAGCGAAGGTCGATCGCAGATAGGTACTGGAAACAGCTTATCACGCTGCTCTGCGTCTTTTAAGTTTAAATGAAGTCTGCCATTACTGTGTCTCCATTTTTGGTAATGTCAACGGTTATAAATTAGCAATGCCGATTTTTTATAAAACAAACGAGATGATGGATTTCCTTATGGTGGTGGCCGTGTAGAGACGTTAATGGTGCTCTGATATCTGAGACTTAATTTTGAAATTTGCCTTTAAATTTCAACATGATAAAGTGAGCACTGATATCGTTATGGGCGTAGCCAGGATTTCGATTATAGGGGTCAGAGAAAAAAAATCTTATACCATACTATTTTAAAGCATGACTTTTATCATATGTCTATCTCACATAAATACTTTATAGAGGGGAGGTAATAATTTTCAAACAAAATATATTAGCCAGAAATAGGTTTATTTCATGAATATTCTCTGTGGCTCTTCACAAAATATCATTAAAATGAAAAAAAAAATAGTTATAAACTTTCAATTTATTTTCTGGGATTTTCTTGTCCATTCTTAACATACGTAGCCTGTTTAAACAGTTTTTGTTCATTCATTCAAAAGTTACAGATCTATGTGAACACTTTTTAGGCGGCGACAGCTGCATCGTCTCCCTGTATCTCGCTATACCCATGGATATCATAGCTAGAAACGTGGTGGCACATTTACAAATGACTTAGTATCTTCGGCGAATCGTGGGTGCCTTGGTTGTGCCTCTATCTTCGCCATCGGTGATATGGGCTTGAAAATTTTTTTTTTGAGTACTGGTGATACTTATTAATCGATTTCGCGTTACACGTTTTTTTTTTTTTTAAATAAATACAGGAGTCCTACTTCTTTTTCCAACGATAGTTATTAACAAAGGCAAAACTTGAATACCAGATTATTTCATTGGGTAATGGGATGGGTTGGTGGGGTCGTCGCATCCCGACACCAAAACTTAAATTATTTCAATTAAATCGTATACAATCTTAATTAGCAGGTTGCGTGATGGTTGTTAACTTAGTATTGAGTTTTATGAGCCTTGTTATCAAAGAAAATGTGTTTGCTGATAAGAAAATATGTAAGAAAATTGTATTTTTATTTCCCATTTTGGAATTCCGTTATGAACGGTAAATATTTAGTATAAACTTGCGTTATCGTAATATTAATACGTGAAGTAAAAACTTTGGACCACTTTTAAGGCCCCATACTCAGTCAGCCAGAAGAGCCAATCACCGTGCTTCCCCGTTCCATGATTACTATGAACAATGGTGCTCTAAAGTAAACGTCTTAAGCGACAAATCACTATTTTTGACACTATAAAAGTAATTTGAAAAAAAGTATAAAATCTGAAACACTTATCTTTTAGGTATAGTACTTATCTATGTTTATGTTAAATCGGGTGTCGATATTTTCACAATTGAAGTAGACAGAAAGCAAAAGCTTTCAAAAAAGGGTTAACTTTTTGATTTTTTTCTATCGAGCAAAGTGAAATGAATCGTGTTTTGGAAACACTACTCTAGTAAAGCATATGCTTTATGAATATTCATGTTAATCTTGTGTATTTTTGTCAGCAAGACCCATGATTGCTTTGTATGAAAAAAACAGTAAACTGCTGACGTATTTTAGCGTATATGGCCCCTTAACGGAAATTGCGCGGACGCAGGAATATGAATTTGGTAACTTATAGCTTACTAGCGGCCCGCTACTTGCTTCGCTACGTATATGACCGCATGAATGACATAGCACAACAAAACAAAAAAAACAAATGTAAAAAGTTTCAATATGACAGCACAATCCCCATCTGAAAAAAGATTCAATTTGACTGAAAAATACCCATTAACAAAATGATCCGCGATTTATTGAATTCATTTGTTCCAAAAAATGTAATAAGTGAAGAACTGCTCGACCGATTTTAAATCTGCTGACTGACTGCTCCAGTCAAATAATTTCCTGGCTATTTAGCTATTTTGCAATGGGGTTGTCATAAATCGTTGCCTCAAAACGTCTTCATAAATTTTCGTCTTTATAATATTAATAAAATGGGATTGTTTTTGTTACAGTAAGTGAAATAGACCAGTACCTATGGATGGTTGGGGGTTCAGCAGGCGCCCTCGCCCTGACCGGCGTGGCGGCTGCTTCGGCGTTCTACCTCAGCACCCGGCCAAAACCAGAGAAACCTCTTGTGACGCTACACGAACAGAGCTTACTGGAACCCGTGAGTATACTTACCATTTTTTTTTCAGTAATTCTTTATAATATAATCATCAATTTTTTTATGTGAGAGATCAGCAGACAAGTACTAGGCTCTCCGGTTAGAAATATAGTTTCTCAAATCTCCACTACTACGACAAACAACCCATTCTATAGGTACAAAATATAGACAGATGAAATAAGCTACATGGAAAAGTCAAATACATGATATAATTTTGTATCAAACTAAAGAAACTTAATCAGGTAATTTCAAATTCAGAGTCTGTATTTTAAAAAAAATATTTTTTTTATTTTCCCATTTTTTTATGAAGCCCATATAACTCTAAAGATGCGATCATCCATAATTATACGTATAGTACGTATTACTATGAATCTAGACTTTTACTTTTTCAGACTGAAAACATTTATTAAAAAAAAATTAACAAACACTTAACATCTAAGTTACAACAGAAAAATATTATATTCTTAAAGTAAAGATGAAATAAAACGATTAAATAATGCTATATGCTATATATAAAAAATGCAGTAGGTATATCTTGTTGGAGTTGATTAGTATGCTCCGCTGATTCGGTCATGTGGAAAGAATGACAGATGAAAGATTGACAAATCAGATATACAATGCGAATGTGGATGGATGTAGGTACCCGGGGAGACCAAGGCTGACATTCCACGATCAGATCAATCGGATATTATCCGAGGGTGGTGTCAAGAGTCTCCGAAACCGGCGTGTTTGTAAGAAAAGGGTAATAAATGTGAAGGAAGGTTTGTCAGGGTCGTGAGGTCTGGCAAGCTCTGCCTACCCCGTAAGGGACTTGGCGTGAAGATGTCTATGTATGTATCAATGTATGTTTATTAGTTTCAAAATTGAGTCCCAGGTTACTCTTCGATTTTAAGAGCTATAAATAAATGTCTCTGGATAAATATTTGTGTGTGTGTATTGCTAGTCACAATACGCAAAAGTGTAATTCTGAAATAAAATAAATGAACACTGATACCTACTAATACATACTTCGATATGTTTATCACACAAATATCTGTCTCTGTTGGTAATCGAACTCGTTAATCGTGAGTGATCGGTGTTTATAGGCGTGTACGCTACCCCTCGATCAACGAGATATTAGCCAGTTGTAAAGATAAAGGGTATAAACTATTGTTTCTGTGGCCAACTAGACACTATCAGTTATAAGTAATAACCGATAACATATTTTTATATCGGGTAAATTCATTCTTTAGAAAATTATTGCGTAAACTTAAAGCTGTCTGATAGGTTAAGACTAAGATATTTTTTTATGATCGATTCATACATTTTTATTTAGAAGATTAGCTGCCTTGAAAGACGTTGTCCTCTGTCTTAACTGCGAATATTGGATAAAAATAAACTTAAAAAAAGTATCTTCACAACCATATACGTAGAGGCACAACCAGGGCACCCACGAGTAACCGAAGACATTAAGTCTCACAATGTGATGATAGGTGGCAAGCCTATCGCCAACCGGGCACATATCCAATCCCGAGCAACATTTTTTTTATTAGAAAATTGGAAAAACCACATTTTCTTTTTTGTTGTCCGACCCGGGAATCGAACCCGGAGCCCGGGGCTCGAAAGTTGTATTTTGTTTTCTTTCATATGAACCTTCTTCTGACATTAACTAACACAGCAAAAAGAATTAGCGAAATTGGGGTGGAATGAATTGAGATGTGACTTATGGCGATCTTTGGGGGAGGCCTATGTCCAGCAGAGGACATCCTCCGGATGATGATGATGATGATAAATTGTGATGGGATGACCAAGGGAAATGGAGATTATTATTTGTTTTGATAGGGTAATTTTATTTTGGGTTATAACAAATATTGTCAAGAGAAGGTTGTTCTGAAGGGAAAACGCTGATAATTTAAAAGGAAAACTGTTAAGTTCAAACGATACGAATAACGCGGGTTAGCTAGTGATGTATACATTTTCATGTGCATATCGTGTTACGACGACTAGACCACAGAGGCGAGCTTAGACCACAGAGGCGAGCTCTTAAGAGCTGATCTACATTTTTTAATGGATTTTGGTCCAATACGGGGTAATCCGAATAATTTTAAGAAACTTTTAAAAACTTATCAAGATTGTTCAAAGATCCCAAGCCCAATGCGAGTTAAGCCTACTCTAATAAGCTTTTAAAAACTCATCTACATTATTCAATGGATCGCAAGACTAGCACGGGTTAAAACCTCTTAACTCTAGTAAGATTTTAAGAACTCATCTACATTATTCAATGGATCGCAAGACTAGCACGGGTTAAAACCTAATAACTCTAGTAAGATTTTAAGAACTCATATACATTATTCAATGGATCGCAAGACTAGTACGGGTTAAAACCTAATAACTCTAGTAAGATTTTAAGAACTCATCTACATTATTCAATGGATCGCAAGACTAGTACGGGCTAAAACCTAATAACATTAGTAAGATTTTCAGAACTCATCTACATTATTCAATGGATCGCAAGACTGGTACGGGTTAAACCTAATAACTCTTGTAAGCTTTTAAGGACTCACCTACATTCTTTAATGGATTCCAAGACTAGTACGGGTTAAGACTAATCCGTCTTATTGATAAACATGGATTAACGTAAGAGTAAAATTAAGTTGATGTTATAGTCAGTATCACATTATAATTACGAATATAATACTAGACTGCATCTTGGAGTACTTTACTCCGTGTTTATTGATAAGACAGAATTTTACAATTACATACAACAAAGTAGTAATTTAGTCATTAATTATTGGTTACAACATAAGAACTGTTATAATATTGTAACTATGATATTATTAGCCTGTTAAGAGCTAACCATACGTTTTTCAATCGGTGTAACATTGTATCTCATTCAATAAAATGCTCAATGATTTTAATGTCAACACATTATTTTATGACATACATTTCATGTGACTATCATATTGGTATCATCATATAAAAGGGACCCCTTATATCAAGGTAACAAAGTTCAAGATGTCCTATACTAATTTTCGTTCGCGGATTTGGCAGAGCGCATCTTTGAGCGGTATTTTTAACTCATTGTGCCAACAGCTTCTCGGCTTGCTGCTTCATGGCTGTGCCCAGAAATCTCTAGTGAAAGTGACGAGACTGGGAAATATCTTCTATTTTGTTTAAATTAATCACATATTAATAGTTTGTGATCTCAGTGTTTTTAAAACTGTCGAAAAAGTTTCGCGTGTGAAGTTTTTGGTGATTCTGGTTGCGCAATGAACGATCAACCTTTATAAGTGACGTTAATTGCATATTTTAAAGTGTGATTGCAATCGGATTGGAACAATGGCGTGCTGCGACTGTTGCATCGGAGTCACTCCAATCCGACCACCGATAAATCTTAATGAACAATCTGATTCCATAAAAGTAAGATTTAAATGTTTAAGGACGTTTCTTTTTTCAAATTTCTTGGATAAATTTATTTTAATATTTTTTAATTCCATATGTTAAACATCGTTTAAAGTGTAAGTGATAGCAATGGATTCATAAAATGGCATTCTACGATTGTCGTAACTGAGTCACTCCAATTCGACCTCCAATTTTATTGAACTTTGTCAGATTGCATAAAATTAAGGTTGCAATAATGAAACGAATGTTTCTAATTGCGAATTTGAGTCATTTTAAAAGTTTTTTTTTAATTTTGTAATTATAAAAGTTAGGTTTGATAATATTTAATTAATGTTTTACCTCTATAAGGTCAAAAATTATTTTTCTTGATAAAAATGAAAAAAATTAGTGCATTTTTTACATATTTACGATAAAATACACACAACCTGTTATACTCACTTTAGAACACAGGACAGCAAGGCACCTATATCATCTTTAATATCTATAGGTTGTGGTTATTCATTCACGATTGTTCATTTTTTTTGTCATAAAGAAAAATAAAAAAGAAGCAAAATTCTTTTTGATCCTGTTCATTCCCTATTAAAGTCTTTGATTTTGTTAGTTTGTGTTATATCTTAAGAACTAAAGCTTTGTTTTACATTGAGCCCAACTTCCAGGTTTAGCTCAAACTTCAAATTCACTGTTTGCAGAGCCACATTAGGGATTGCTATCTTTTGAAGTAAATCAAAGGATACATTTATGTTCATCACTCATATGCTTGCCCCTGCCGGGGATGGAATCCGAGCACCGCGGTTGTTCGATGGAGCTAGGCGTTTACGATAACTTCTCAACCAAGTAGGCATGAGTAATCTGAGACTGGGAGTTAAAGCCCCTTAGGCTCTAGAATCTCTGAAAATCTTTTATCGCTACCACCGAATAGGATGCTGATATTCAGAACTATGGGTCACTGCTTTTGTTTATGGGATCTAAAGACAAACAAGAATGCCTACATCTTCTTTTGCTATATATATTAAATAAATAATAAAATGAATAAATTTGTCTTTAGTTTCTTTGAAAATAATTATGAATCGTCATAGAAAGTCATATTATGGTCTTAGGCAAAGCCTTAGCACCTTTATCGGAACTCATTAAGTGAAATTTGGCGGCAACGAAAAAATATACAATACAATGATAACTTACCGAATATTCTACTTTTTAAATTGACTAATTTTACTCAATACGTACACAATTTAATGATTAAAAAAGTGACAATCTTTTTACCTGTTACCACCACAACCTTTTGAATTTCCTGAATATAAGATACATACATCGTTTATAGGCACTCAAGCTTTTAAATGTGCGATTTCAATCTGATGCTGGGGTGTGCGTAAGCTTACCTCCTTAACTTCGAAACAATTGCTAAAACTGATTTTATCATAACTCCAATCCAATCAATAAACTTTGAGGTTCCAATCCGAGCGAACCGTTTCAGACCTCTACCTTTTAAGTTATTGTGATTTTTTTTCATTTTCAATATAAGCAAAGCATGATATATTTCTTTATCAATTTACGTTACTTTGACGCAGGTTGTAGTGTATGTGTAAGGAAATGCATTTCATTAAGTTTATTTTATATTTGCTAACATTTGATATGGAAACGATAAAATGAAACTTTTTACTGTAAAATAAGCATTCAAATTGATTTCCTGGATAATTTCCTGTGTTGGTCAGTAAGTGGAAAAGTGGGATGTAAAAACCTTATTCATAAATTTACCGCCCACCCTTTCTTTTGAACATTCAATGAAGAACCCTGACTGTAAGACAGCAGGATAAAATATAAAAAATATGTTGTTAGTGAAATTGATTGTTTTTTTTCGCATCAACAAATATTCAAAACATTTTCACAGATTTTTATAAGTGTACTAGCTGCCCCAGCGAACTTCGTCTCGCCAATATACTTATAAAAACTACCTATCTTTTAAGTTGGATCACACTACAGATAGCTGTGAAATTTTATCGAAATCAGTTCAGTAGTTTTGGAGTTTAATGGCAACATACATCGTGACACAAGATTTTTATATATACAAGATGTTCAGATCATAGACAATTACGGATTTTTTATTTTTTTAAGGATTTTATATCGTTACTCCTCAGTCCATTTTAAGTCAAACTTGTATCGTTCCAACTATACAAAAGTGCAAATTAATTAATTCAAATATAATATCCACTGTTATGCAAATTAAAAAGAAAAGAAAAATAATTAAAAGGAATATTTGTATAACTAAATAAGTAAGATTAGGTGCACCTATTAAATCAAATTCAAAAATAAGACGAGAAAAGGAAAGGTATCGAAGAAAGAGTCGGCTGCTTATTCGTTAATAGTTTTTACTAAAACTTTTAACGACGTTAAATACGTTAAACTAAAATTAAGTAAGTTTTTTTATAACATAGCGAGAAAGCAGACGACTCTTTTAATACAAAGAGACAGCCGTCGCTTATGCACAACAGGTTAAAGGAATGTTGCTTACTTGTAACCTGGATTTTGGGCTGACGCTACGGCGGCCGAAGTTAAGATGCGATAAGGCAGGATTAAGGCGATCTAACTGACTAATAGAACAACCCAATAATTACGGTGGTTGGGTCATCACGTCCCGATGACTTTAATAAATTGCTTTAATGATGACCTTGCTCCATTTGGTCTAGTAAAATGTCCTCAAAATACAAATATTGCCCTACAAACAAAAATATACGAAACGTAACTGTCTAAATATAACAATCGTACGTTATTAAGAAGATCTTAGTATTTTTCAACCTTGATACGGGATATTGAGAATGATTAATCTAATACATCTGTTTACTAAGATTTCTTTAGAGATATTTGCGGTAAATACTTTATTTAAAGACGTTCTAGACGGTCGTAAATATATCTTACAACAAAGATAATCTTGGAGGAAACTTGGTTTCCGTCTTTCGATGATTAAAAGTTTGAGTAAATCGCCTCTGGTCTCGGACTTTCTTGAGGTCTCGGGTTCCATTTCCGGGTCGGACAACAACAAATACAAAATGTATATTCTTAATTTTCTAATAAAAATAAGGTTGCGTGTGATTGGCTATGTGCCCGGTTGGCGATAGGCTTGCCACCTATCACATTGTGGGACCTTAGTTAGCTAGTCGTGGGTGCCTTAGTTGTGCCTCTGCCTAACTTTACCTACCTTATTTTACCTTATTTTACTTTACCTACCTTACTTTTCTGATCAAATCTAAGGCTCAGACGGATGTAATCTAATGTTTACAACGAGTGTTTACAGCCGTCTAGAATCCCAATCAACAACGGTCGGGATGGTTGTAAATAGGAATTCCAACAAAGGTGACTTTGAAGGAAACTTTGTTTTTATCTTCTAATGATTATCCAGATGGATGCAAAACAAATGTTTACAATCAGTGATTACAACCGTCTAAAACCCTATAATAGTGAAGTATCATTTCAACATTTGCTTCTCAAATATCGAATCTTTCAATATTTGCTTTAACTGCGAGAAGTTATTTTTTGGTAATGGAATAAGCGAATTTATCCCCATTACAAAGACGAATACGACAAAGACGAGCACCGAAGTTATGACGGCAACATTAGATATCAAACGACTTTACTGACCCGGTACTCGTCGCAATGTAAGACCTGTGGTAATCATTATTTGTTAACAATAATTTATACAATTTATACCGCCACGATAAAATTATTAATGCGATCTCCCCGTATTGTTCAGGATCTCCTACATAGAATAGTCTAACTGTCTTTCGCCCAAGCAACTCGTAAAATGCGAATAGAAGGTCAACTGTGTCAAAACTAACAAGACCACTGGTGGTAATTGTAGTTAATAAAATTAATTTACGATATGTTACGTGATACCTACTATTAATACGATTAATACCTATATACGTCGTTATACTTCTTCATATCAATTCTCTGTTCTATTCAAGTGCTCAAATAATGTGTCAAAAGTAATTAGAAAACTACTTAAGTTGTCCATAGATTTAACAGCATGCTCAAGATATAATAGTGGCACATAAATCAACCCTGTAGTAGTCGCTCTTCTCTTCATAAATTAAGCGTAATCGTTTGTTTGGAGTTTGTACTCGTAATTCAGCATAAGCAATGAAATAGTTTTATAACTCCACACTATAACCGTTATGTGAAGCTAATGCTTTTGTATCATAAAATAAGCATTAAACTTTTCTTAGAATATGATTTTTATTAAGGCTCGGACAACCGCTGAATTTTTGTCCCGCTCACTCCACCGCGGTTAGTGATAAACTGTCTCGCTTGCACTGACTGAATTTTTGAAAATCTGTTATGTTTTATGAGCGAAAACGAATGCACCCAGCTTTAGTGACCGTTTCCTATAGTCAACATAGATGCTTTAGGTCCCGTGGCCAAGTGCTAGGCCTTATTTGAAGGTATAGTGGTAACCCATCTTTTAGAGCAGGAACGTGGCAGTGCCATTATAAGTCGATGGATCCCTAACGGGCAAGTTGCTGCTCAGCATACTACCACCAATGAAAATTAATATGTTGCATTAAAACACACCACTGCGATCAGCGTGTTACTCCTAAAGGCACTGAGCTGTTGTACAATTTCGATAGTGAAATTGAAGAAAAAAAAATTAATTTGATTAGTCAAAGTTGAAAGTAGCGAAATATGCTACTACTATCTATTCAAGTTCAGTCAAGTAGAGATATAGAGTCAAGTCAATAGATAGAGAGAGAAGAAGATCCAGCGGTCAGCAACATATTACTTAGTCAGTAATCCTAATTATTTATAACCTCTGACAAAACCCATAGGTGATGTCGCTAAAAATCATCTAGATCACGTCATCTTTCGTTCAAAAGTTGTGATGCGACAGACAGACACACAGACATGGTAAAATTGTAACAAAGGTTTGTGTCATAGGGGGTTATAAAAAAAAACTAGTTATTTGCGAGCGGTCACTAGTCTGGTGCAGTTGTCTTCTTAAGGACGTTTCAGTATCCAAGTGCAATTTATCAGTGTATGCAATGGACATATTATTTTATGTATCCATAATCTACAGTACTCGACAGTAATCAATCTTAATAATTTAGGTGCAGTAAGTTCGCCATCGGTGTCTAATAATTCCGTTCGAAAAAATCAAAATGCAATTTCAAACGCAGCAAATCCAAACAAATATTTGGACCTAATATATAGATAGGTACGTCAGATAGGTATTTTCCGTTCGGTTTTCTTGTGGATTTACTATGGACGAAATGCCGTCGACTTATTTTCGAATGAAATTGCGTAACCGGGATACCGTGTGTATGAAAATTTCATACAACCGACTCTATTTTCACTAACACATCATTGAAATACATAATAAATTATGTATTATTGAATGTAACTATAAACACTAGTCAGATTTTGAAACTTATATGGAAATAAGTATTACTGCGTAATTGTGACTTATTCCATTCGTCATGGTCCAAGAAATCGTGTAACAAACAAACATACATACAATTTGATAACTTTACACTTTTTTACTCTTTTTTACACTTGTACGAAAAAAATATCTTTAGAAATATCGGCCTGCAGCATAATATGTAGGCCAACGATATCGAGCAGACGTTCATAATCTGTGGTATTTTAACGCTTCCAGTATTTCAATAGTCAGCCACAATCTGCATTTTGGTACAGAACTAAATCTGAAATAGGATTGAAGTATTAACTCGTACGTCTATCCATCTCAAACTAATATATGTATATTACTATTATTTAACTTTATTTTATACTTTTATTTTTAAAATGACTGATCTAATCTAAATTGAAGCGAAATGATTAATTATGTAATAAAAACTCTATATAGATATATTTGAAATACATTCGGATTTCCGAAGCTTGACGAATATAGCCGAGCCGAAGCGCATAATTTAAATAGTAGTTCTATACACGTATATGGTAAATGAAAATCTTTATTTTGTTTCTAAGTAATTTTAAAACAATGCAAGTTAAAAACGACTAGCGAGGGTCTCATGTTTCGCGCGTATTTTGCATGTTTGTGTTGTGCCACATGTAGAATGTAGATTATGCCTTAATTTTTTTTTATTTGTGACGAACCGGACAAATTTTCCTGTATTCCAAGTCAAGATTTTGTCACGTTCAGTGTTCCTTTGGAGATTTCCCACTACAACAGTTACTCGGGATTAAATAAAGTTTTAGTGTTGTATAAGTGTAGAAAAGTTTACTATTTTATAAGACTCCAACCATTTTATTAATAAACACGGAGTTAAGTACTCCAAGATTGAACCTATTTATTACCATGTGATACAGACTGTAATATCAATTTAATGTTACTTCTATCTCAGTCAATGTTTATTAATATGACAGTAAATGAGGTTTAGAAGCTAAGGCTTTCGCTTAACGGCCAATATTAATAACCTATCTAAGATTAAAGATCGTGATATTTTAGACCAGTAACCGATCGTGATATTTTTCAATACTTAACAAAAATATCTTGTCAACAATTTTCTAGAGGGTTTTGTCGCCATCGAGAGAAAAAATGTCGAATTTTTTTTATAATTATTGAATTTCGTGTTTATATTAAGTGAAATTAGTTAATTTTAGTGGCATTTTGTACAATTTTATTCAGTGAAAGTGCACAAATGAAA
The DNA here is from genome assembly GCA_002245505.1 of Calephelis nemesis. Lineage (NCBI taxonomy): Eukaryota > Metazoa > Arthropoda > Insecta > Lepidoptera > Riodinidae > Calephelis > Calephelis nemesis. Next base: position 290,734 of record NJDD01001575.1, read on the forward strand.
TAATCATGAAGATATTAGCGTATCGTATATTTCCTCGTTGCCATATGAGCTTGAGTAATTAGGCCGTCGCTTTACCCAAGACCCTGACATGACTTATTGACGACTTATGACTTATGACTAATTATAGGTACTTGAATCCCGATTCTGGTAAATTTGATGCAAATTTCTACTTGACTAATGGCAAAATACTAACGAAAGCCAAAACCTAAAGAAAGAAAAAAATAGTTCTCTAGGCGGCCTATCATTATTTGAAGATATTAATATCATAAGTTTCCTGTTATTTTACTTTTTATGCAAAAAGCGATACGAGCTTTGATGTAATGAACGACTGAAATAGCTTAGTGATACAGATCAGGAAGAGCCGTAAAACGAAACATTAATATACTGGTAATGTAAAACGGTCGGTAGTTTTATTGTAAATTGTTTTGTTTGATGACTATTATCAAAGAAAATTAATTGTTGTTAGATATTTAAAAGACTATAAAATCGCTCAAACGTTCAAAAACCCCCTAAAAAACCAAGATGTAGCTAATCGCCTCTGTGGTCTAGCGGTCCAAGTGTTAAACTTGGCTTTATGAGGTCCCGAGTTCGATTCCGGGGTCGGGCAACTAAAAGAAAATGTGGTTTTTCACATTTTCTAATAAAAAAATGTTGCTCGGGATTAGATATGTGTCCGGTTGGCGATAGGCTTGTCACCTATCACATTGTGGGACTCGGTGTTTTCGGCTAGTCGTGGGTGCCCTGGTTGTGCTTCTGCCTACCTCTTCGAGGATATGGGCGTGAAGATACTATAACATGTATGTAGTACAGTATGTAGTCATCTACTACACTATTCATAACTTAAGAACAGCTAAACCTATTTGGCTGAAAATTGATAGGGAGGTATCTGCAAACCAGGAGAAATACATTGGATATTTTTTATCCCGTTGGACTACGAGGAACTAGGAAAACAACATTTGAAAGTTCGTAGCCACATGGCATAATACGAAATCAGACTTGATATTTCCGTCTGTCTGTTCATATACTTCAAATACTGGTACTGTTTAGCGTATGGCTTAAGCTAATAATTATTTCTTACTTTTTTACATGTGAGGTCAGCGAACAAGCAATGGTCTTCTAATGGTAAGAGACGACCGTGGCCTATAGATACCATAGATTTTATAAGTGCGTCGCTGTCGTAAGACAGGGGTGGAGGGCCTACGATAAGGAAAGACATAATATCTTAACACAAAACTTATTTAAAACGTAAGAGTAAAAAATCTTTATTTTGAACTGATATTCCGGACCATTGTAAGGGGTTTTTTACGAAGGTAGTACGATAATGCTTAATTTCTTAAAATTTCATTTATTCTGGGCTGATAGTTTGTAAGCGAAATCGTTGATTAATGTTGGCACAGATACATAGAGCGAGATCTATGAACAGCCAGACATTCGGTTTTTTAAAAAGCTGAAAGTTTCTCAGTGTGTACAACAATGTCCTTATTATGACATTTGAATCATATTTAGAAAAAAGTGTTGGTATTGATAAAGTAGTTACTTTTGTCAAATTCTAAATATATTTTCGTGTAGTTTTGTATAATATAAGAAATCACGATTTCAATTGCTAAACACGTAAAGTGTATTGTATTACAGAAGTCACTAGTTAAGGGCTTCCATATTTTAACTTTTATTAATTGGAACGGTTTTTTTATTTAGTATATAACATGTTAATTTAGTAACTATTAAAAGGCACAGATTTTTATATTAGCAATTGATCTGTGCTTAGATAAATTTCTAAAAAAAAATAAAGAATTACGAATGGGTACAGATTTAAATTCGATCAAAGAGAAAATTGTCCTTTCTTTAAAATTATTATCTCATTGAACAAACATTTGAGGCAGTTTCAACCCCTAGCATCTATTTTACAAGCTTTGCTAATGATACCTAACAAGGTAAAGATAATAATCCGGCTGATATGGAAGCCACCGAGTTCCTACTTAGTTGGATGCACACCCTAATAAACGTTCAGCAGCTATAAAATATGTAAGGTGCCAGACCTATCTGATGTAATCATCGGATCTTGCTCCAACAACTTGAACAATAAATCGTGGATACTTAGATAGAATTATAAGCATAGCACACCACCACGTAGTAATTTGCTTATTAAAAGTGCGTGATTTGTTGAAATGGTTTAAAAGAATTTTTGGCAACCAATCCAGGCATGTCACGAGATCGAGGATCTCAGTTGTGATTTGTTGACGAAATATAACTATTAGTTGATTACCGATTTTGTATTCACTTAGTAACAATAGTTGCGTAACTCATCTAGATTTCACGTTGGTATCTATATAACTAGATGTTACCCGCGGCGATGTCTGCGTATTCAAGTTCTTTAATACGCGGGGACTACCAGTGTTTTAGTATAAGATCCAAATCTATATCAACCTACATCGAGCTGATTATAGAATAAAATATGTTTTATAATAAATGTAGTATTTTAGAATTAAAAGAAAAAAGACTTGCCTAAAAAAGTCCTGGACGGAACATTTTAAATTATTTTTAAAATTTGACCTGTCTTTAAAGGAGCTTAAGTCCCGTCATATACCTACCTTCGGAATTCCGTTTCAAACTAAATTTGGATGTACCAAATTCATACAAATTTGAGTTGAATTGTATGGGCGAAAATTCGTTTCCGTAATTTCGAAACGGGATTCCGTATAGGATTCAAGATTTAGGATTAAGATTTATGGGGCGGGCCAAGTCTAAGATCTACGCAGTTCTTCTTATTCCTTTAGTCTTTGGCCTCCGCGTTAGCATTTTGCCATTAGTCAAGTAGAATTTGCATCAAGTTAACCGATTTACCAAAATCGGGTTTACATTATTCAAAATTAGTCACAAGTCGTCAATAAAAGTCATGTCGGGTCTTAAGTAAAGTGGTGGCCTCGTTACTCAAGCTCATTTAGTGAGAATTTGCGGCAACGGGGAAATACACGATACGCTAATTTCTTCATCATAATTTCATTTCTGCACTTTCACTGAACAAAATTGTATAAAATGCCACCAAAATTGACTAACTCCATTCAATATAAACCCGAAATTTAATAATTATGAAAAAATTTCGACCATTTTTTCTTTCGACGGCGCCAAAACTCCCTACAATTATACGTTTATGTTTATTATTTACAAAAAAATGCGTTTGTATCCCCGAATAGGTAGGCAGGGGTTCGAGCAGTGCATCCACTATTAGCCGAAGACCCACAGTGTGATAGGTAGCATATCTATCCCCGACCTGGCACATAACCAATCTCGGGGAACGTTGATTTTATTACAAAATTAAAAAAAAAACGTTTTTCTTTTTGTTGCCCGATTCGGATATCGAACCCCTGACCTAATGAAGTCAAGACGTAAACTAGACCGCTAGACAACCAAGGTGAATTTATAATTATTACATCAGGATAGGATTTACTATAGGTACTGTAACTTAGCAGTTAAGCAGTCTAATAATGTGGCTGCTGTGATGAATGTCAGTGCCAGTTGCCTATTACACGGACAAGTAGCTTCCATTCAGGCAGAACGTTGGATATCATTGAGATATTTTCGTCTAACGGCCTATTTCAATGGCCTATCTACGGATAGAGGTAGATCTACTAGAGTTTTGTTGCTATGATACATTTTCTTAATTGTTGAAATAGTTAAGCAGAGTATAACTACTAAAACCAACTCCAACTATTGTCGCGATTTGATCGTTCTTTTTTCTAAAAATATCGAATTGGTTCCGAAATGGTCCCACATAAATTTTATCAATATCCCACAACTAGTTTTTGAGCTTCGTATAATAATGCACAAATTTGACCGCCTCGTTGGTCGAGTGGCTAGCGTTCACGCCTAACTACATCGACCAATCGCGAGGCTCGGGTTCGATTCCCGACGGGGGCAAGCATTTGTGGGATGAACATTTAGATGTATGCATTTCCGGGTCTGAGTGTTTATTAAATTAATTTATTCTGGTATCTATTTAAGTACTCGTATTTCTATATATTGGTATTGTTGACTAACACCCATAACACAAGCATGTAATTTGCTTACTTTGGGGTTAGATTCAATTTGTGTGACTTGTCCAGAGATATTTATTTATTTAATTTCTCACTTATCCTGATGACCTCAAAGTTGATGAGGTCTTCAAGATAAGTGTCAAATCGATGATATGGTTTTCAAGATATGTGAAAACTCGATGATGAGGTCTTTAAGATAAGTGTAAAATCGATGATGAGGTCGTCAAGATAAGTGAAAAATTCATGCCTTATTAAGTGTAACTTCTAAACCACTTGTCAGATCATGGTTAATTAATATGGGACTACCTCAGAATCATGACCTCTATTTCTAAAAAAACACTAAATCGGTTGGCTATTGACAAAGTAATTGCAAAAAAATTAAAAACTCATACAGTCGAACTGAGAACCTGCTCCTTTTTACAGTCGGGTAAAAGTAAAAGTAGTAACTGAGCTTGGTAACTGATCTATTGTAGCCTATATTTTATCTTAGATAGGTTAAATAGACCGTAATACTATTACGTTATACCTATATAATCTCCTCTGTGGCCTAGCGGTCCAGATGTTGGATTTGACTTCATGAGGTCCCAGGTTCGATTTCCGGGTAGTCTTTTAAAAAGCCGCGTAGAACTTCTAATAGTCACAATGTTTTTTAAAAATAAAGAAATAAACTATTCTTCTTTAAGAACCTGTGAACGTTTATCCTAAACACAAGAAGAGTGCTAAAATGCTTAAACTTTATAGAAAGAAGAAAGAAACAAAGAACATTATTTATTTGCGAAATATGTGTGTAAATGAGATGTTACAAAAATATTTAAGTAAATCAACATATTCTACCACATTTAGGTGTGCAAATATTTTAATATTTACAAAAAAAAATATTATTTAATTACATATGTTTTAACTTTTAAGCTAATTATTTATACTTATAACTAGTTTAACTATTTATTACCAATTTATAACTAGTTTAATTATTTAAATAACACTAACCTAAAAGAAACCATGACTACGTGCGCCTAAACCGTCACGGCTACCATAAAATCAATGAGGCGATAAAATCAAGTGGGTATTCGGTTATCATCATAATAATTAGACCTGGCAAACCGCCATCCAGTTGGAGACACATAAATAACCTGTTCCATGTCCATGGTGCTGATGATGTGATAATGTCATCAAAGAACTTACGATATAAAATAACTATGAGAATAATAAAAAATTAAATTATTGCGCGAAAGCTTGAATCTAACGTATATGATTCTATGCTTATAGTTTGATGGCGTCGGGATGTGACGATCCCATCGCACAGCAATGTAATAGTTAATGTTACTAGATTAACTTATTTTTTTATACAAGAGGTGGCAAACGAGCAAGTGGGTCACCTGATGGAAAGTGATCACCGCCGCCCACGGACATCCGCAACACCAGGAGTATCACAGATGTGTTGCCGACCTTTAAGAAATGAGTACGCTCTTTTCTTGAAGGTCCCTAAGTCATAATTGTTTGAAAATACCGCCCTCGGTAACTGTTAATACTGTTTATGAATAAACTAGCTGTTGCCCGCAGCATTAATTGTTCCACAGGAACACTATTTCGGGAAAAAAACTCCTAAATATCCTATCTGTTAATCCAAGTTACCCTCTTTGTGTGTGCCAAATTTCATAAACAAACATACAAACTTTCGCATTTGTAATAATATTATTAAGATGTCTGAAACGAAAGATAGATTCAAAATTTAATTTTCTGGTTATCTGTTCTTATTAAAATTCAAATCTAAAATCTGCCTCTTACGGATAAACTAACAAACAAACATGTCAAGTTAAAAAAAGCTTGTTTAATAATATTTTTATAGTGACATTTGCAAATAGTTTGTGTTATTCATAAAATGAACTTCACGTAAAACCGAGCACATGTTACAAATCCATTATGTTGACATATTACCTACTTAATATGTTTGTGACAAGATTTTTCTGCTCTGATATTGTATTTTAAATCTTTTAATAAAGTTTTCGTGTCGGCCTTTAGTGAAACTCTATCGTTATCTTAAAATGAATAGTTTCTGTGTTTATTGTTGTTAAAATATCATGAATGTAAGTTACTATGATTTTATATTTTAGGATTAATCAGCCTCAAGCTGCAACTTATCTCTATGCAAAATTTAGTCATTACAACTTTTACATACACGTGTTTTCATGCCAACTCTCTTGCGCTGTAGGTAGAGATTTTCGAGTGCTAAGTATCAGAATCCTTGCAGCCCCACCTCTTTTCCTCCACTTTAAAGCTACAACTTTTAATATTATAATTTAGCACAGTAAAACTTAAAAACGCCGACTTCGGCTTTAATAAGTAAATCATCTACGTACACAAAATTTAAGAGTTTTCGACTATTTCTCTGGGATTGCAATATCATATCCAGCCTTGGTAGCAACGGAAATCCCTCAGAAGTAATCTCTTTCAAATACAAAAATGTTTTTATAATTGGTTCATAAATGACGGAGAAATTTATTTTCATGCATAAAATATATAGAGAGTTGAACGTATAACCACCTCCTTTTTCGGAGTAGGTCAAAAATGACGAAGTAATTGAATGTCATACCTAAAAAAGTATGTAAGCGTCGATGTATAACCTCCTCCTTTTTTGAAGTCGGTCAAAAATATAGTATCCGTGACGGACAACCAGACTTTCGCATTTTTAATATTGGGCGGATAATGGTCACAGCTGCTAAATATCGCGTAATGCGGAAATATGGCGCCCGCCAAACTCTACAATGTCAAGTGTTTCGAAAATATATTTTTAGATGCCAGAAAAGTTTCTCTAATGCTTTGCCCTAGTTAGTCATTGTAAAAAAACTGTAGCTGAAGCTCCATTAAGAAAAAATGTTTTATAATACAGAAAGATAAACAAGTAGGCCGTTTTCTAGACGATACGAACGTATATACAGTATAATATTATACTATATATGATAATATTATACGATGTAATATAGTATAACAAGATAAGAACCCGGCTTAGCTCGGGTAAAATGTGACTCATAATATACATCTAGGTGCAAAATATAGGTAGATATTTCTGTAGTCACCGGTTTTCAAAGAATATTAAAGGTATAAGCAAGACATAGATTCGTATAGCTTCATTCGTTTTGTTTAATAAATATAGTAAATAAAAACTGCCAAAGTTTTTACACAAATAATTTTTATTTTAAATTAACATTTAAAGTGAAGTAACAAAAAGTAACAAAACAAATTGCAATGAGTACTTATCCGAGAATTTGGCAACGGTACTTATAAAGGAATATTCTCTATTATACATCACAAAACGGAACGCATATTAAACTACCCAAGATGGCGACTGTGATTTGTCTGTCAACACATTAGAATTTAACATAGAATTTAATAAAATACTCGACAATCCGAATTTTGCGGATATATGTTGTCGACTCAAAATTATTACTTTTTTGTGTTTTATTATTCAGGTAAGGTTTCAATCGACTCTATAAATAAAATAATATCAAAATAATATAGATATTGTCTTTTTTTAACGTCGTCTATAATATAATATTAAAGCGCTGCTAATCTGTAAATTGAGACTAAAGGCGACACGCCTTTTTGTAAGTTCTCTGGCTGTTATACCTTTCAAAATGTAATATAACAATAGCGAGCAATGAGATTATGACAACTAGTAGGGATTTAGCACCAATCTGAACAAACCGAACTCTATCTTTTCATCTGCACATTGAAGGTAATCCAGAAGAATTAATTGAGTAGGTTATTAGGAAACCGCATTCCATTTTTTTTAATTTTTGCCTTTTGAGACATTCCATTTTTTTAAACTTTTGCCTTTTGAGACATTCCATTTTTTTTTAATTTTTGCCTCAAATCGCTGCACCAATGTAGATCGTGCTCACAGTCTAAACTACATTGTCTTTTGAATAGTAGCAAGAAAAGTTTGAAAAACCTGTTTTTCAATACAACCACATATTTTGCTTGCTTTGGGTTTAGATGAGTACGGGTGATTTGCTCAGATTTTATTTTATTAATCAAACGACAGAAATCCTATTTTAAAAACTAAGCTATGTTTTATCGAAATTGATTAACCACCTTGATGAGGAATCCAAAGGCTTTAAAAGATACATCGTTAAAGTTCAAAGTAATTAAGTATTAAAATTTAAGTAGGTCAAAAAGACGGACTTCTTGTATTTTTACTTATTGAAGTCGTAGTAAAATTTATTTTATATGTACTAGATGCTATTAAATATCACTACATAGTATAAAACAAAGTCGTTTCCTCTGCCCCTATGTCCCTTTGTATGCTTAAATTTTTAAAACTACGCAACGGATTTTGATGAGGATTTTTTAATTAGATAAAGTGATTAAAAAGTATATTTCATATCCTTGCGAAGCCGGGGCGGGCCGCTAGTATAACATAAAACGTTTATTACGTGGTAAATCTTTAAAATGGATAGTGTATATTAATCCAGATCATTTCATGTTGTCCATAGTATTACGAGACAATAAATTTGTAGTAATCCAAAAATAAATGGACAACGTGGGTGTTATATCACACTGTTATAAATATCCGGTCACATAATCGAACAACTGTTGCGTCTTTTCTTGCTTTGCTGTTTAAGATCAAGAGATTTCCTCTCGACCTTGGGTTAATCCTAGATCATGTTGCGTAGTCCAAAATATGTTGGCCTTAAGGCGGCGGCGCGAGTCGTAAATCATGTTTATCATTTAAAGTCTTTAAACGTGATTGGTTATTAAAATGTCGTTACAGTGATAAGAGTTTTTTTTTAGTTAAGTAATTATCTTACTAAAATTTAGTTATCAAAATAAAAAAAAATCGAAAATATGTTGGATGAAACGCGCGTCAATTGACTGATTTCCTTAACTTACGAATAAATAAAATATTTGCATGGGAAAGTTAGCTCGTTAGCTGTGAATTTATTTGACATTGGTGTCATTCAATGCGTTTTATTTAAAACGTACTTTTGTTATTTTTCTTTTTTAATATTGATATTTACTGTCACTATTTCAAAGTTCTTTGTCTTTTATTAAAATCTGTAGGCACACAAAAACACGTCAACCTCTTTTAAGAAATAGTCAGTAAGTAACAAAGAGTATATAAGTACTACGTAATAAGAGGCGGGACTTCCTTAGATACATAGCAAACCCGATTTTGTATGAAGTTTAGCTCAAATGACACAAGAAATTTGACAGATAAGTACAACCCGTTTAATTTGAAAGTAAGTCTAAAGGCATTTAGATATTAGGCAACTAGTGACATATGATTTAGGCGAATACAAAACATACCAAACTGATTTTTTTAATTTTTAATATGAAAGTTTCGCCAAACTGGTAAGTAATATAACTGGCTGTTAAATGTTGTATTACAATTATCAGATTATTGATAAGTTGGCCCTAAAATAAATTGCAATAACTTTGTTAGTTCAAAATGAACTGATTTTTCTACCTATAGAGGAAGGGGTAGGTTCATGCAAGCGTCTGTCAATTCAACTAACTACAATTAAATGTTTTTTAACCAATGTAAAATAATCGACTTCATGCTAAAATCAGTTACTTTATTACACGCTAGGTAACCATAAGTTAAAGCAGTGACGGCGGTACAATTGATAGCAAAATCTAACCCATATAATGGACGCATTAGAACTAAATTACGTAAAATTTGTATAAGCGTCGTGTGACATCAGGTATCATAAACAAAACGTCACAGGTAAATGTAAAGTATTTCAATAAAAATGTAGGCATTTAAACAGTTACATACTAAGAAAAAGTATCTTCACGCCCATATTTCGGAAGAGGTAGGCAGAGGCACAACCAGGGCACTCACGACTAGCCGAAGATATTAAGTCCCACAATGTGATAGGTGGCAAGCCTATCGCCAACCGGGCACATTTCCTATCCCGAGCAACATTTTTTTTATTAGAAAATTGGAAAAAACCCAATTTTCTTTTTGTTGCCCGACCCGGGATTCGAACCCGGGACCTCATGCAGTCAAGTCCAACAACTGAACCGCTAGCTAGACCACAGAGGCGACATACTAAGAAACTCCTCTGTATACTAAAAAAATATTAACTTTGTATCACAATTAAATTATAATATTTCATACAATTAGCAAATTATGTCAGCCCGCACCGCCGGCATCTTAAGTGCCAGAAACTGTAACCATTTTTGGATGATTGATGTGTCACTTTACACTTCGTTGCGAATTGATCTAGACGTGTCATGTGAAAGTGATCTTGCATGCAATGGTCAAACATTATTATTAATGATGATTGGAGTTTTTGATTTCCTTTCATTCAGAATAACATCAGTCTGTCAGTGGCAGTTTAAGTGTCAGAAGCAATCAAGACTCTTACTGATTGATTCGACTGATTGACAAAAGGTTACTTAATGCAACATGATTATGATATCTTCACACCCATATCCCTAAAGAGATAGGCAGAGGCACAAACAGGGCACCCACGATTAGCCGAGGACATCATAGGTAGCAAGCCAATCGGGTACATATCCCATCCCGGGCAACTTTATTTTTATTAGAAAATTTAAATTTCATATTTTTCAATTTATTAGGTTGCCTGGTCGGTAATCGATCCGGGACCTCAAGACGTCAAGTCCGACTCCTCTAATCAACAGCTAGATCTATATGAATAATTTAAGCGCAGTTAAACAATTTAATAAAAAAAAGTACGCAAAAATTTAGTACTTTCCCCGATATTCCTGGGATTGCATGATCGGCTCCAAACTTGGTGGCGAATGGACCACTTCAGAAGCACGCCTTTTTAAAAAAAAGTACCACGCCCCTATCCCCGAAGAGGTAGGCAGAGGCACAACCAGATCACCCATGACTAACCGGAGACATTAAGTCCCACAATGTGATAGGTGGCAAGCCTATCGCCAACCGGACACATATCCAAGCAAGCAAAATTTTTTATTAGAAAATTGGAAAATCCAAATTTTCTTTTTGTTGCCCGACCGGGGAACCGTACCCGGTATCTCACGAAGTCAAGTCCTAAAACACTACATTAACTTTACCTTCTTGTTTCAAAGTTGGTTAAAAATAACGAACTAATCGAAACAGTTAAAACCTACGCCGCGAGTGCACACTGCCTCTTGAATCACCTCGTTGAGTTCGAATGCGAAATAAACAGAGGGAAAACACATTTTTGTCAATTAACACCAATTTGTTTACGGGAACACTCTCACACGACGGCAGTGTGCAACATCGCAACACGATATGAAGTGACACACTTCGCCCACATTACTGTCAAACTATGTCACGTTAAATAAAATAAAAGAAAGATGGGTTTTTGACAAAAAAAAAACTTATTGAAATCGTTTGGTTTGAAACTACACAAGTCCTGAATCATGTGGTTTTAAAACAAAACAAGCCCTGAATCATGTGATTTTATAACAGAACAAGCCCTGAATCATGTGATTTTAAAACAAAACAAGCCCTGAATCATGTGATTTTGAAACCACATACTGGGTGTATACTGCTTTAAAATCACATGATTCTGGACATGTGTTATAAAACGACACGATTTATTTCTAACCCCCGAAGCCAAAAGTGGAGTGTTGTAAGTCCGACGTGTTTGTGTGTATGAGTGCCCGTCGTTGGCAGTGTTACTTTTGAACGAATGGACCAATTTTGATTTCGATTTTTTCGTTCGAAATCTGACGTTATCGATATGGTTCTAAGCTATTTTGCATCTATTGTGACAAGCTTTTAATTGAAAATTAGTTGCCCAGCAGTGTACTTGATAAGTACTATTCAAGTTGTATTTATAGGCCCAAACACGATAGGTTAATGTTAGGAATTTTAAGAGTTCCTACCAACTTCCGCCTTCGTCATCATATTACAAAATTATTTTAATAGTGGTCGATGGGTTTAGTATATAAATATGTCAACAAACTTCCTGTAACATAATATTATATTTATTATATTATTAAAACTTCGGACTTCGGCTAGTCGTGGGTGCCCTGGTTGTGCCTCTGCCTACCTCTTCGGGGATATGGGCGTGAAGATACTTTTACTTTATTATTAAAATTTAAAGTTTTTTGTATTCAAGTGAATGATATGACTTAAATTTAAAAGCCAAACAATCAAATTTCCACTTTTCTTCACATCCATATCCTCGAAGAATCAAGCAGCGGCACAACCAAGGCACTCGATCAACCGGGTCCATATACAATCCCGGGCAACAATATTTTCGATAGAAAAACAATAATACTCTTTTTTTTATTATTAACTGACCTAGGGCTCGAATCTGGGACCTCGAGAAAGCAAGTCCGATGCCGGAGCCGATACCTCCTAGAATATATAAGTTATTGACTGAAGAAATTACCATTACCAGCTAAATAATGTGACCTTAACATTTAGCTTACATTTTTTCTGTATCAATAGTTATTATCTTTACGTCCGTCTCCTCTTTGATCGTCTCTGGGGTCTAGCGGTCCGGTTGCTATACTCGACTTCAGGATGTCCCTGGTTCTATCCCCAGGTCGGGCTTTTACATGAAAATGTGGCTTATCAATTTACTAATAAAAACAACGCTGCCCGGGATCAGATATGTGTTCGGTTAACGTTAGGTGTCTCACCTATCACATTGTGGGCCTTAGTGTCTTCCGCTAGTTGTAGGTGCCTTGGTTGTACCTCTGCCTCTATTTGAGGTTGCGGGCGTGACGATACTTTTTTTCACAAAACTTCACTCATGACTATCATAAATTAAAAAAAAAAAACTAAAATCAGTTGTGAAAATATTTATTAGTAGATGTTCTCTGATGATTCAATTTAAATTTTGGCGCTTAAAAAATAGTCAGAAGTGGGACCGGTTCTCCTCTATCATCAGTCACTAAAACAGTACCGTAATGTGCAACCGCTCACAGCTAGCAGTTACTGGGCCAAACATGCCATTAGGTTACCGTACTACTATTTGCATAACTTTTTAGTGACTCGGTGTTGTTGAATTTTGACTGTCCAAGCTCATGTTAAGCTGGGTACAGACCTAGCGAACGAAAACAAATTAGGTTCGCTTGAATTTAGACTATTTGTTGTATAAATTGAAATACTTACATTTTTTTTTGTCCAATGTATATTTGCTTTTAAAATAACGTTTTCTCATTTCCATATACTCCTTATTAAGCACTATCAATAAATGTAGACTAATGAACTTCTATGATTTAGTTGTATAGTCCTGATAGTGTTTTCAGTGAAAAATGAAACAGGATTGCTAAAGTGTAACATACACTGTTGTGTGGAAAACTGCAAATGTTATTTAAAAAATGTGAACTCGTTTACATTCGCTTTTGAATACATAGTGAGTAAATGTCAATGCGTGTATCAATAGAAATGTTTATTTTATACCTGAATACGAATTGCACAAAACTGTTACAAAGTTGTGTTCGACTGACTAGAAATATTGAAGGCGAGTACTTTAATTATATAATGTCCCAAACGCAAGAGGTTGTTCAATATTTTTATAATCATTAATTGCAGCAGCAGCAGCAGGTTCTCCGAGCGGCTCTCTTGAAGAGATAACCGTGGCTTAGACACCATAGATCTAATAATAATTATGATACAAAAAGGAAAAAAATATTAAATCCTGTTTACTGACACTTCAGTTACCTACGTTTTATATTTCATCCATACGTCTAAGAAAATATCGGATGCCAACATAACTACTTCGTTTGCTTAGTCTGTACCTAGCATTAGGTATGTATGCTGTATTATGGGGAGTGTCGAGAGTGATTGATTGTTTTAACATTTACTAGATATGTTGTTATTGTTATATGAAGTATGAACATTGTTCTATTTCTGATATTTAGCTGTCGGAATGTGGATAAAATAAATTTCTGTTTGATAGAATTTTGCGAAGTGGTTCGTTTGGGCTTGGTGTTGGAGTTTATTATTTTAGAATTCTCGGAATTCCATTGAATTAAATATATTTCCTGTGTTGATTCCTCTACCCTGAGTAGGTTAGACCACCGGACTCCCTGCCTGGTTACTCGTATGTGGCGAGCATAGGTTGACTGGGTCATTGCCACCTGGAGCACTGGTGATAGAGTGCTGTGCAGTAGCATGCCTGGGTAACCCATCGCCTTCCCTATTCCTGTCGTCATAATGACTGTCATATTCAGGCCTGGAGGGTTGGGTAGCCGTAAAATAGCGACAAACCTATAGTATCCATGGTACTTATGCCACGGTGCTGTCTGACTACCAGGAGAACAGTTTGCTTGTTTTTTTGTTTTAATCCATAGAAAAGTACGTGTCGTAAGAATTAGATCGCCGTCTTTGTTAACTTTTAATAATACTCTAGCGGTACATTGTTGGAATTGACTTAAAGAGGTCCTGGATTCGATCCTCGAGTCGGGTAACGAAGAGAAAGTGTGTTTTTCCAATGTTTAATGAAAACACCTACCACAACATTACCGCCTTCGATTTCGGAGATACTGGTGTGAAGATACTTTTTTTTAACTACATGTAATTTAAATTTTATCAAGTGATCTTGTAGACCGTCAGCTGAAATGTTTATGATATCCGTATTCCACATCTTTATTTATACTTATATTCATTTTAATTATTTTTGTCGCAGGGTCCAGAGATGGTGCGAGTTTCAAAATTTTACAAAGAAGCAAAAAATGGTAAATACCTTCGGTACCTCCACGACGACACGCGGACGTTATACGAGACTTTCCGAAGAGGTGTCAGAGAATCAAGTAAGTTTTATATTATCTATATATTACCTAATACGTGATGCCAATACTTTGGGCCCCTTTTACGAAAATTGCGTGGACGCAAGAGCATAAAATTTGGCACACTTATAGTTTATGTGTAGGGGAAGTGCAGAACGCCAATATTTTTCAATAATAATACTTCTAAAGTACATTGAATCAATAAACAAAACATTACCCACACTACGATGCCTTTGACACACACAAACAAATATACTGATGATAACGATAAAAGATCACAGATGGCGCATTAAAAAGTTTGGAAACAAAGTAGTTGGTCTTGAGAAATGAAGATAGCGTTCTTATCAACAAGATATTAAAAATTATTATGGTCGAATTTCGACCAACGGGCGACCACTAGTATGTTATAAAATATGTAGAGAACAAGTGAGCGGCTCTCTTGAGGATGAGAGATAAGTGTTCTTAGATGACGGTTTCCTTTAACTGTTATAAGAGAGAGCAGCGTGCTTGATTCGCTATCTTTTAACATGACTTAAACATATCTTAAATAAGGTCCCGGAAACGTTAATTTGTTGCAAGCACCTAAGCCCTCTTCTTTCTTCCACTTCCGCTTACCTACGATAGTAATAATGAATCAACAAATGCAACTTGTTCACTGGCTATAAATAAGGGTAATCTGTGTTTGTTGCCAATAAGAAAAAAAGAAATCCAAAAATGGTGGCAGACATATACATATAAGACCAACAGTAAGTTATTTTTAACCCCCGACGCAAAAAGAGGGGTGTTATAAGTTTGACGTGTCTGTCTGTATGTCTGTAACATCATAACTCGCGAACTGATGTAGTGATTTCAATTTAGTATTTTGTATCAAAGATAACTTATGTGCGATTGTTCTTAGACATGTTTGATGAATGTCGGTTGAGCCGTTTAAAAGTTGTGGGCGGTGAAAGTAGAGGAAGTGTGGGGGGAGATTAATCGATTTTTTTACTTTTAAAGGGAAATTAAGTTTTTGGGTCGGCGGTTTTTTAAATTTTTAATTTAATGTTTATTATTAATATACAAAGGTAAACAGACTTCCAAGAGAGCTTGCGTTGACAATATTATGAACATTAAACTTCCATCGTTAATACATTAAACGACTCCTTGCAAGAATCTATCGCCTTGTCTAGCTGACTGTAATGTTAAATAATAATCAATCAAAATTTTCTAGTAAAATATTCTACTTACGTTCGATGGCATAGTCACATCCCTACAGCAAACCCGTTTAGTACTCAAACAACATACGAGTAAAATACCATATTATGATGCGTAGTATTTTAATCGATATAATTACTTACCTCCTTCTCTTTAATTGAATTAAAATCACTCACTTCATAATTGTTTACTTAATATTTGTTCTTATATGTAAAAATATATTTATTTCGGCTTGCTCGGATCGTTACCAACCTTTAGCTAGTCAGTACTCGCCACTTGAGTGTTTTGATGATCTCTAAATATACAGATTTGGTTTAGATGCCTGTTTATCGTTTCTGGCACTCGATACTATCTGTCTACCTTGTAAGGGACTTGACATGAACATATGTATGTATGTATGTATCTTTCTTGTGTCTTTTACCGACGTACATATATTTGATAACGAGGCCCATGTGACCTGCCGGTTACGTTAGCGCAGCATCTGTAGCTTTCCTTTAGAAAGTAAGTACGTTCACGCCCCTGTTCCCGGAAAGACAGGCAAAGGTACGGCGAGATGTATCAAATACGTTACTGTCTTTTGGCCTAGGTATTAGGCCAATTCTGCAAGTCTACCGGTTCCCTACCCTCCAGACCCTCACATTTCAGCGTCATTATGAATAGATCTGGATATAAATCCATTACCCTGGACAAGTTGCTGTACAGCGCTCTACCACCTTGTGTGTGTTTATTGTGATTAGATCTTATTTCTAATGACCCATTTGACCTTTGTTCGCCTTTTGCCAACTGTCAGTCAGGAAGGTAAATGTGATTGTGATTGCCTGTAATGTTGAACTTATTTTTATTTTACAGATAATGGCAACTGCCTCGGTTGGCGGGAGGGACCAAACAAGCCATACGTGTGGCAGAACTACAATGAAACATTGTTACGAGCTAAGAATTTTGGTTCCGGTCTCATATGTCAAGGCCTGAACCCAGGCCAAACCACTGTTGTCGGTGAGTGACTCAGTTTTTAAGGGAATTTATGATTTCCAGCACTTGACGGAATTTCATTGTATGCGCACTTGTAAATAGCGTTTGTGCTTTTTCGCAAATACTCGAATGATCAAACGACCTTACCTGGTGAAGTTCAATTTTTGTTAAATATTTATATCGGAAAGAGTTAAAGAGTTAGCAAGTATATTTTAGCATTATCATTATCATAAGATATATTCATATCTAGTTAAAAGCCCTGAGGATGTAAAAAGTAAAACCGTTTGTCTTAGGTGTAAGATAAGTGAATGGTGGGAAAAGACAAGTTTTAACTGTAAAGTGTTAAGGGACTTCTCTACTTAAGTGAAATAAGAGAAATTCATGTGATAGATGACAATCCAAAAAGTTTATCATTAAAAATGTTTTTGGTCAGTTTTGAAATATATTTTTTATTTTTCTTTTTTTTTCAGGTATTTACTCACAGAACTGTCCGGAGTGGATCATGACTGAACAAGCCGCCTACTGTTACTCAATGGTCATAGTGCCACTATATGATACCTTAGGAGCCAACGCATGTGCCTTCATTATTAATCAAAGTAATTCTTCTTTTTATTTATTTTTAACCCTCGACGCAAAAAGAGGGCTGTTATAGCTTGGACGTGTCTGTATCTGTGTCTGTTTGTTTGTAGCATCGTAACTCCTGAACAGATGCAATGATTTCAATGTAGCTTTTTTGTATTAAAGCTAACTTACGTTCGAATGTTCTTAGACATGTATGATGAAAATCGGTTTAGCCGTTTAAAAGTTGTGGGGCTTGAAAGTTTGAAAGAGATTAACCGATTTTTTTTACTTTTTAAATGAAAATTAAATTTTTGTGTCGGGGTTTAATTTAATTTTTATTTTTTTTTTATTTTATTAATTTTATTTTAATTTAATTAAATTTTAAATTATTCGTAAGATATAATATAAGCTAACAAAATTTAGGCCTCCTTTTAATAAACTTAGACTAAAGAAGTCATAGATTTAAGTTGAGGTTATGGTATTTATCACTCTGCAATACAGACTGTAATGTCGGCTAAAAAGTTGCTGAACGGCGTTCTACCGCCAATGGTCTTAATGGTAATTTTTTTTATGACACTGGAAGGCAAACAAGCAGACGGATTTCCTGATGGTAAGAAATTCCCGCCGCCTACAGACACCGAAGGTGGTAATGGTGCGTTGCCAACCAGAGGCTGGGATGTTAGGCCTCGAGCAAAAGTAAGTTTACCGTCTACCTTACCCTCCGAACCGGAATACGTCATGATGTTATGGCGGCAGGAATAGGTAAGTACCAATCCGGGTGAGTCGCTGCGAAACTCTACCACCTAGTAAATGAACCATTATTTAACCTATGCTTGCCTCTTGCGAACTGCCACGCTAAGAGACTGTTGGGCTATTTACTCCGAGGCCCCAGACCAACACTGAAAAACTGTGAACTCACAAAGAAAGAGGGGTGTTATAATATATGTACATATATGTGTATCTGTCAGTGGCATCAATACTTTTGAACGCATGGATCAATGTGGTTATGGATTTTTTATTTGAAAGCCGACGTGATTGATGTACTTCTTTACTATAAGTCCCAAAATGTGATTGGTGGCAAATCTATTGCCAGTTACGAACATATCCAACCCCGGGCAACATTAATTTTATTAGAAGATTGACAATATACATTTTCTAATATTTTTTTGTTGGAATCGAACCAGGGAGACCTCAAGAAGTCAAGTCCGACGCCGGACCGCTAGACCACAGAGGCGATTAATGTTATTTTAGATTAATGTTATAGATTATAACATATTAAGCGTAAAATGGCTGCATTATCTAATTAGGTTAAGCAAGTAATGACGTAAAGTTATATAAATAAATTTGCTTTCAGCCGATATGTCAATAGTTATATGCGAAGATGATAAGAAAGCTAACCTCTTGCTGGACCAATCGCCACGATGTTTGCGCAAGTTGATCACCATAAAGGAGATCTCCCCGTCTACACACCAAAGGGCAAAGAGCCGCGGTGTTGAAATCGTCCGCTACAGTGATGTGGAAATACAGGGTGCGCAAAAGGACCATCCGTGTGTCGTAAGTTACTTTGTTTGTTATAAGTTTGTTTTACTAGTGTTATACCTAATCCTAATAATCTATCTACAGTTAGAGATATGCCTGCAAGACTTCTGTCAATGAGATATTTTCTAAAATAGCAGTGGTATTGACTATAGTTATTACTAGTAACTGATAAATACTAACAATAATAACCCTATAGGTATCTAGGATAAGTTATTGAAATAGGTAAGTACAATACGAGTAAAGTTTGGAAACAGTGTTTTTCAAATTAAGGTTTTTTTATGATATTGGAAGGCAAACAAGCAGACGGATTTCCTGATGTTAAGAAATTTACGCCGCCTAGAGACACCAAAGGTGGTTATGGTGCGTTGCCAGCCTGAGACCGGGATGTTAGGACTCGAGCATAAGTAAGTTAACCGGCTATCTTACCTTACCCTCCGAACCGGAACACGTCATGACGGTATGGCGGCAGGAATAGGTAAGGCGGTGGTACCAATCCGGGCGAGTCTCTGCTAAACTTGGTAGAGTCACTAGTCAGATGTCACGGTGAAGTTTTTGAAACAATTTTTTTCTTTTAAGACCCAAATGATTTTTCATTGGTCTGTGTGATATATATGTCAATTGTTAAAATTTGTGTTCAACAGCATGATGACGATCAATGTTTTTTCGAACGATAAAGAATATATTTCGCCTAAAGTACTCTAAGAAAGGAAGTATAGTTCTTTCTTATGCCTATGGAAGAATGGTGCCTATGGAATTACTGGAGGCTTGGGAAAGTGTCTCTCATGTAATTTCTTCTACCCTACATCCCTTCCAACATCAAAAAGTGAACCGGCATTTTAGTAGAAAGAAAGTTTTGAATGTTGAGGACTCTTGGCAAGCCTGCAAGTTATCGTGGCATTTGGCACTTAATACTCTCTACCTACGGCGCTAGATACTTGGCGTGAAGATAATACATATGTATATATATTCGTAAATTTTCTCTTTGATTTCCTGCTGATTTGTAGTACAATCCGCTTATAGTCATTAAAGGTTGCATCCGATGCGTTTCCAACCTGAGCTGGGTAGCCAGTAAACTTCTTAATTTAATAAAACTTTGCCTTGGTAATGAATTAATACTACCTTTTGTATCTTCAGGCGACATAGATTGGTATGAAGGAAATCAGCCTTCATATATTTCAATTTAATAAGAAAATTTGCCTATCCCAATTAAACCTTCTAAAAAAGTTTCTAAAAAACCCAAAACATACTGGAGTTTTAATTTTCAGCCTCCAAGGCCAGAGAACTTATGTACGATTTGCTATACCTCCGGCACCACTGGCATGCCAAAGGGCGTGATGTTGACACACGAGAACGTTGTGGCATCGATGTGCAGCGTCACCATGCAGCTGGGAGAGCACAAACCTACTAAATACGATGTCATGATTTCCTTCCTACCATTGGCCCATATGCTGGAGCGATGCTGTGAGGTATGTAGTTTCTTTTTCTTGCCTTGAAGTTTCTTTAAAGATGCGACAAATAAGCAGACAAACTTTACTTTCTAAACAGTGTTTTAAGTTAACTATACCAATACAATTTTTTTAGAGACACTCAGTAAGAGTTGATGGACTTAGGCTAAGAGACTTTAACTTAGAAGTTTAAGTAAAATTCAAATTACTTAAGACTAGATTATTGAGTCGAATAAGAGGCCCAATAGAGCTTCTTATGAAAAAAAAACTTTCTAATGGAAAAATATACACAACTCCATACACGTCTAAAATGTTAAAGGCGAGTTGCCAACATAAGGTAAAGATCTTAATCCTTTAGCATATGTGGATTTATCTTATCGTTTTAAAAACAACAGGACAATAACGAACACGTTGTGATGGTAGGAAGAAGTAATGTTCATAGATTCCGGAGATGATTTTGATCTCTGTTAGCCTAAAGTTTGACTGGGGAGAGAATGCATATAGCGTTAAGACCCCTTTTTGCGCTCACAATTTTTATTTCTATACAATAAAGTTTAACTGAAAAAAAGGAATTATTCTAATATTAAGTAACCCTTAATTTTACAATACACTCTTTGTTTCCACTTTTGATTTATCCCTTGTTGTACATTCTAACGCTACTGGTGACACCTCTATTTTTAAATTATTTATAATCTACAACATTTTACGAGAAAAGCCTTAAAAACACTCAAGTCGTGAGGTACCGGAAATTGAACAGAATAGTAACACAGTGCTAAGAAAACACACAAGAATAATTTGTGTCCCCAATTAAATTATAACTAGCGATAACATACGGCTTTCCCCGCGATTAATTAAAATGTAAGCTGTCCTATATTTTTAGTTGGTATAAAGTGCACAGGCTGTGCCAATTTGTTTAAAATCGGTTGAATGGTTTTGGAGTTCATAGCGGACAAACAGTGTTACGCGAAATATCTATAGGCTAAAGGTCTAACATTCCGACTTTAGGTCGGCAATGCACCATTACCACCTTTGGTGTCTTTAGGCAGTATGAATTTCTTACAACCAGGGAGTTCGTCTTCTTTATTGCCTTCCAATTTCATAAAACAGTATTTTGTTGTATAAATATAAAGATTAATTAGTTGTTTAGATGCCTAACAACGACCTGTTTGAAAATAATTAATAATAGTTTTTATTGGTCGCATTCATCCGAGACGAAATATAAAGATACTTAATCATCACACAACTTATAGATGAAGATTTGTAATAAATGGATACGATGAAGATTTTATCGCATAATTTATTAACCGTCTCGGGAAAATGTAAAGTTAATTTGTCTAGTTCTGAAAATAAATGTGGAAACTCAACTGGTGTTCGTTGATTCATAAAGTAGCATCGACATTTCAATGGCAGATTCATCATCCGCCTACGTGATAGTTGCCGGAACCAAAGAAATACATTAACAATGAATAATAATGCTTTAAATAATGAAACGTAAAAGTAGTAAACTTAGTTCTTGAAATTTATTAATTTTTTAAGCTATTGCATAACTTCTATCTCGAGCCTTGGGCGTGGAGACCGAATCCAGAAATCCGACCGGCACAGCGGTGATACTCTTTAGTTTTGCTATCTGTCGATGAGTAGCAAAACTTTTTATTCCCTCGAATCCTTCGTAATGAAAAAAAAAATTAGTCCCGCAATCTGGTGACTCATGCCTGGTCATGCAATAGCTTTACGCGGCAGTCTCAGAGTGCCACACGTATTTTTTGTTACTCAATTAACCGATCGACTTTAATAATCTATCTATGGTAAAACATTGTGTTACTATAGTTTAGTAACCAGGCAACTGTTAGTTTTCAATATTTACAAACATCGTTATTAAAATTTTCCATTAGTCTTTAAAAGTTTAACCCTTAAAAATTTATGATCAAACTTATTCATAAATTTTCTCTTAAATGTAATGTAATCCATACTAATGTTATAAACGCGAAAGTCTGTTTGTTGCTCTTTTACGGCTGAATTGCTGAACCGATTGTGATGAAATTTGATATACATATAACTAAAGACTCCAGTTCAAACATCGGTCATTTTTTTTCAAAAATCTATAATTAAGGATATATGGAGGATGAAAGTTTATATAAAAATCTATTCGACGCTGACCACAAAAATAAAGATAACTTTGTATTTGAAATTTCCAAAAAAAAGTTTGTCTAAAATTAATCGTGCTGTACGTTAAACTGTAAGTTTTTAATAAGTACTTTCTTTATTATGTCATTTAATGTTTACGATTATGACCATAATGCTTTTTTAAAGACCTACCTAACTAACTTACCTATTACCTATCTACATTTTATGATGGCAACGGAAATAGGTTAGGCAGAGTACCACATTCCGGTGGTAGTAACAACAACTAAGGCTCGCCTCTTTGTAGCTGTTAGGTAGGAAAACAAGAAAGACCACGTATTTTCTTCAATAACCCGTGTTAGTCCGGAACCGGACTAGATCTCTCTGCCAGGGAGGTCGTAAGAGGCGAGCACAAGTAAAATGGGTCATTACTAACAAGACTACTGGTGGTAGAGTGCTGTGCAGCAACTTGCCGAGTAGGGATTCACTGCCTTACCTGTTACTATCGGCATAATTACAGTGTCATATTCCGGTGCGGCAGGTAGCGTAGCCGGTAGACTTGCACAACATACCGGCTACAGGAAAGCAAGACACCTCCAACATCTTTGGTGTCTATAAGCCACGCTTATCTTTATCCATAAAAAGAGCAGTGTTTTTGTTACCCACAAGAAAAAAAGGTCACTATAAAAATGTCATTATGTGTCTAGGTCGATTCGTATGCTGAGAAATTATTTTACCTTTGCAGAATGCTCTTTACATGGTAGGAGGAGCAGTTGGATTTTACAGTGGTGACATTCGAAGGCTAGGTGATGATCTTAGTGCCCTGAAACCGACGATGATGCCAGCTGTGCCACGATTATTGAACAGGCTATATGATAAAGCACAAAGTGAAATATCCAACTCGAAAATCAAGAAATTGCTTTTCAATATGGCGCTGTCAGCGAAAGAATCGGAATTAAAAAGGTGAGATAGTGTATTTTTTCTTTTTGTATAATTAAGTTTATTAAAAATGCCGTGTCTTCATATTAGTTAATCCAGATATACAAATCCAAAACATTCCTATTGTGTTTCATCAAAATCGATTAAAGCATCTTGATGTGCTGACGAAATAGTGTACACGATTTTAGTGTTTTAACTAAAGTATTTTATTAACTTCATTGATTAGTATTAAATGTTGATTGATGTTCAATTAACGAATAAAACTAAAATTTTCGTCATTGAAGCGAAACCTCGTTATCGACGTTGGAGAAATTTGATGTCACATTCTTTTTTTAGGCATCACGTTTCTTTCTTACGCTCCACAAAAACACACCGTATGTTATCGCCGAATTTCATACTGAATCGTCCGTGATTTTTGTTTTGCCATCTGGTATATCTTCAAGCTAGCTCAACGGAAGGCCCTAGCCCGAGCTCTGGGGTACCCTGAAGATTAGGATTTTTTTGAAGTGCACGTTCTTTTCTGTTGCGATCTACGAAAACATATGTCACGAGGAAGTTTCGCTTCTTACATAATTTTTTTTATAGTTGATATATTAATATGAACCTACTTTTATTTAACTAATTTTCTCTACCAGATCGGTATTGGATACGATAGTTTATATAGTGTAACAACAATAAAGAGATTTTTTGATTGTAAGATAAAGCATGTCAGTCATAAACATAATATAAAGATGTCATAAAATTTATATAAAAATGTTAATAGAGTGTTGCTATATTAAAAGTTGGTTCTATCGTCGTTTGCATAAGTTTTTTGGGTATTCTTCAACAATGCCAAACTTTGCCACTATCTATGGAGGGGAGAGAAACGTAAGGTTGTTACCAATTTACTATATAGAGTTAGAGAATCTTTTTTTTATTTAAGTATTTTTTATGTGTTAAGATAACGAATAAGCTTTAGTGATTGTGAAAGACAACCGTGGCCTATAGACACCAGATGTAAAAGGTGCGTTGCTGCCCTATGACCAGGATGTTAGGCCTATGGACATGCATAATCTGAACCGAAACATGCCACAGTCATTATGGCGGCAGGAATAGATAAAGCGGTGGATTCCTAACCAGGCGATTGGATGGGATTCTACGACGAGTCGTCTTGTTGGTAATGCCCCATTTGTCCTAGGTCATGCACTAACAATTGGACTGACGTAGAGGAAGACAATCTATTCTATACCCCCTGTATACGGACCAACACGGGTAAAATTAAAAAAATATTGTTTTGTCATTTTCAAGCAATACTATGTATTATTTCGCAGGGGTTCCTAAAGATGACTTTATGAATAAAACCCATTATTAAAAATCCAACAACACAAATTCATTCGGGTAATGGTGTCGTCACATGCTAATTAGTAAAATGTTTTTTATACCTCTTACTACACTTTTCTAATAAAAACAAAGTTGTCCGGGATTTGTCAAGAGAGTTGACGATAGGTTTGTCATCTAACATATTCTGAGACTAAGTAGAACCTTCGGCAATAGTGGGTGTATGATTGTGACTCTGCCTTCATCTTAGGGGATACGGGCGTGAAGATACTTATTACTGATTTGCTCTTACTACAATCAATGTGTTTATTTTTACAGGGGTATAATTCGAAGCGATTCCATTTGGGATAAGCTGGTGTTTCGCAAGGTTAGAGAGGGGATGGGTGGCCGGCTGCGGATCATGGTGGTCGGATCAGCCCCACTCGCCGGTAACGTGTTGACCTTCGCGCGCTGCTCTCTCGGATGTCTAGTAAGTATTTACTCTCTTTCTCCCCGATATATACAATTTAATCAGTATACGCAATTAAAATATAAATTTCCTAGTTCCTTTCACCAAATCTTTTGTGATATATCTTCTGAACACTCTACCTACCCTGTAACGGAGTTGGAGTGAAGATTTCTATGTATGTATGTTCTCAGTGCTAAGCGGTAGTTGTTAATAAATATAGATTTTGTTTGCGACTTGTTTTAAATGTCGGGATAAACGGCCTTTTATCACTTTTAAGTCATCTAACTGTATCTACACGAAAATTTTATTTACCAGTTTTCGACAAGATAAGACATTTATCTATAATAATATTCCAAATAACATATTTTTAATGTATTTAAGTGTTGTCCCAAATTCGGGGACAGATGTCCAAAAAAATTTAGTCCTATGGAAGCCCCTATTTCTTGTCTTTGTTTTTCGAAGTTTAGGCAAATAGGCACTACCTATTCCTGTCACTGGTTATAAAGTACAGTCAAACTGGTACTCTACACTTTCTCAGGTAGACAATGAATATACCTGTCGTTTATATTATACGGGGAAAATTTCTTGACATCAAGAACTCTTGTCTTTCTTTATGTGCCTTTCTTGTAGCATAAAAGTGCAAACACTCTTGAAGTAATGTGCAAACACTTGAGATTATCAAACACACTTACAACTACTATGTTTATTTGTGCAATTGTGATTTGAAGTGTTGGTATTGTTATGTATTACAAATTGATGATTAAATATATTATAATAAAATTCAACAGGGACACTCTTTAAGTATCAGTTATCTTTGAGAGTTTGCATGCATAAAAAATGTAAATATGATGTAAATATCATAAATATCTTCACGCCACGTCCCTTGCGTATTTGGCGGAGAGTATAGAGTGCAAAGTTTTCTCCACATTTATTACTCATTTTATACAAACGCGATAGTTCGACGTATATTACGCGATTGGTCAATGATAATCATAACTCACTTATACACTTTGTTACAAGTAAAAATTTAATTGTCAAATGTAAAAGTAACTTTTAGTAATAATAAGGGAGCGTCCTTTTATTGCGTGAGGCATTTTTAGCCATTTTCCATACAAAAATGTGAGATTTTGCACAACCCTTCTGGAAGTGTAAGTTTCGCATATCAATTTATAATTTTTTCAAAATCTATTTTACTATAGGTGCGTTGGATTCATTTTTAAAACGAAAACAATAATTATTTGCTTAAATATTTTAAGACTAGCTTTTGAATTTGCTAATAAGGAAGACTAGAATCACGATGAAATGTAGGGCATTCTCAAAATTTCGTTTAATATTAATGTAGTCGATTTATTGCACTTTTTACTGTACTATTGTATTTTTGCAGTTTTTAACTAAATTAATTATATTTCAATTAATGATAACTATGATCCTATTTGACCGATTTTGATGAAATTAAATTTAATTTGGTAGTTTCCTTGTTATGTGGTATTTTAACAAGTAAACCCACGCATTGTAAGTGTTTCGCGGCAGATATCTTTTATTCCACCAAACCAAGATAAATTGATTTATTTTTTCTCTCATAATTTTTTGTGTCCTAATATTATTAACTTAACTTTATGACCTATCATTGTCATTGGATAAGATGGGGGTTTCTAAATCATATATTAGTGAAAAGAAGACAGCTTTCCTGATGATGACAGACAACTGATACCATACAGCATGAACCATCACAATAACGAGCACTTACGTTATAGCAGCATGAATAAGTAAAACGTTGGTACCTACCGATCCGGGTAAACTGCTGCACTGATAGAAGAATCTAGTAACCTAATTTATTAGATTACTAGATGGAGGATGGATGGATAGGTCGATGAAGTAGTCACACCTCGACACATCTCACGTCAAATCCCTGTAAAATAAAATAAAAAATATGATACTCACAGCTTATTTTTTTAAAATTCATGCATTATAGTATACAAAGGTGGACTTAATGCTACATGGCATCATCTACCAGTCAACCTACCTTTTTTTAAAGAATAATTTAAGAGGGCGTATTAAAAAAGATAACTGAAAAAAGTCAAAGATAACGACGATGACAGGGCGGTGGAGTCGTCACACCTGGACGCATCTCACGCTAAACCCTTTTAAAAATCGAGATAAAAAATATGATACTTTCAAAGTAATACTTTGGCTACAGCTCAGCCTCATTTGCTTCCGTTGTCACAAGCCAAGATAATATGAAAGAATTATTAAGATGTCATAATATTAAATAAGTAACACATGGAGGAAATATGAAGAAATGTGTCATATTAAAATGGATTGCACACGAAGTAACCTCAAGGTTGTTTAATTATACTGTATAGAAGATACCCACATTACAGACTAACAGTTATTTGTTATTTTTAAAGATTGAATTGTGTTTTTGTTGGACTTAGCTCCATTTGATTCAGTGTTATAGTTTATTATTAAACAAAACAATGCCGTGAATACGTTATTGTTTATTTTCATTTGACTGCCTGATTACTGATTGATGAAATACCCAGATTAAACAAAATGTCTTTCGGTATCATGTTGGGTAGTCACTATTCTCAACCGCTGAAAATCAGAGAAAGTTTCCATTTTGACGTGAATACTTGTTCTATGTTTAATCACGCTAACTTTCCATCTCTTAGGCTATGACCACACCTGTCCGCTTTCGATTGCGCTTCCATGTTCATTTAATACATGAATTTTAAGTTGTTTGTCTTGAAGAGCTAAGATTTAAGAAGCATGCGTCTTATCGCCAACACGACGCTCTTCAAAGAAGTAGATAAAAAAATATCAAAGTAAAATAATTAGTCAAATGGAGAAAAATAGTAAAAAATTTAGAGTCACTTTTCAAATCATCGATGTTTTTGTTTCTTCTTGTTATATTTGTGCTTTAAGTCACACATCACGTAATGTGTTGATCACTTATGTCAAAAAATGAACTAAGTACTTATTAATTTATAAAACGCACGAAATAGCACCCGAACCTACGTTAGTGAGCGTGCGCCAGCAACAAGCGCTGTGGTCGCTACTAGATCTATGGTCTGCGCGTGCACCTATAGCCATGTGCTATGGTTGATTGGGCGTGTGTTATATGAATTATGTAAATTATAAAAATGCAAAAAGTACAGAAAAGCGCACTGGTATTGACATAACTTTATAATTTTTACGATGCCTCAAGGGAGTCCAAACGAATCTTTTCTTATTTTACTTTCGGGAACAAATAATTCGGGATTTTTTTTTTACAAGAAACAGATTAAAATTGCGCTTCTTTTCTGTAATATGCCCAAATGGATAATCAATAATGTTTAATGAGATTTAATGTTAAGCATGTCAATATTACATTAAGAGAGGATTAGTTTAAGTTTTAGCCCAGATGATACTGTTATAAGCGAAACCGGTAGTATATATTTTATAAAATGTTAAAATGTAAGTGATACGTAAAACATTGTGTTTCTTAATTTAAAAGTGTGAACAAGAGAGGGTGTCGGAAACTTACTGAAATACCTCACGTAACAGAGGGGGCATCCCCTTACACAGTAAGCCAAAGAACTTTTACCCGCGCCCACGGCAGTTGCGGTCCGGCAGATTTCGTAGAATGTAGATTTATCTGAAAAAAGTAAGAACACATTTCACGATGCGATTTTTAGCCGCAGTGCCTGCGGTTGTTTGGCGGGCGGGTTGTGCGGGCGGCGATCTCGACGCCGCTTCGACGGGTTGCGATCTCTCGCTCTGCTATCGCTTGGCTGGCGACCATTTTATACTATTTGTACTGGTTGATTATTTAAGCTCAACCGCGCCATAATCAACCACCAAGTTTGCGGGCAATAATTTCAACCGCGGCGGCTGCGGGACAAAAATTACCCGTTTCGTGAGTTGTGAAATAATATCGCAAAACCGCGGGCTCAGTTAAAAATCGCTCCGTTAGTTCTGTCTCTAACAGTGCCGGTGTTTGATGCGTAGCTGACTTTATTGTGACGTTGTTCGAATGGTTCTAATAGTAAATATCACACAATTTGTATCTAACCCCAAAGTAAGCAAATTATATGCTTGTGTTATGGGTGTTAGTCAACGATATACTAATACTTAGAAATACTTAAATATATACCAGAATAAATTTAATAAACACCCAGACCCGGAAATGCAGACATCTAAACTTTCATCACACAAATGCCTACCACCGTCGGGAATCGAACCCGAGCCTTGCGGTTGGTTGAAGTAGTTAGGCGTGTACGCTAGCCACTCGACCAACGAGGCGGTCAACAGTAATATTAATAATTGTTATTTTTTATTTCAGATAGTGGAAGGCTATGGGCAGACAGAGTGCACTGCGCCCGTGACTCTGACGGTTCAAGGAGACCATGTCCCTGAACATGTCGGGCCTCCCGTCGCTTGTTGTAAAGTGAAGGTAAGCATAATGTAAAACAATGTACTACTGCTGAACTTATCTGTGCTTTAAACATACACACACGCATGCATATCTTTACGAAAAATTACTATTCAGGTAAGCAGGGGGCATAGTGCCAAGTAACTATAAACATATATGTTATAACAAGTAGACATAAACGT
Organism: Calephelis nemesis; assembly: GCA_002245505.1. Taxonomy (NCBI): domain Eukaryota; kingdom Metazoa; phylum Arthropoda; class Insecta; order Lepidoptera; family Riodinidae; genus Calephelis; species Calephelis nemesis. Next base: position 320,604 of record NJDD01001575.1, read on the forward strand.
AGGAATCATTCACTTCCAGAAATACAGAAACTTACAAAATATTTTTTATTACAAAACAATTATTAACTTCCTATTCGTTTCCGAGAAATAGGTTATTGAGTCAGCATTTTAATGTTACCTTTCGATAATCGCAGGAAGTGTCAAATAAACGATTGCGATCTTGCGAGAGGTTGGTAATGCGGTAACATTTGTTAAAAAACCAAGGAAAATTACTTATGAACACAACGTTGAAAGAAATGAGATGGAACTATCTATCGAAATAGCATTTGTTCGGAAATGTCATATCTTATACTAAAAATATCAATAAATTCGAAATTTTTGTGCATTTTTATAAGTTAATGTTACAAAATAATTTATGCACACAAAACTCTGAAAAACCGACTATTTTCTTGCTACGTCGCCACTCCAGAATAGTAACGAATTTCATACAAATTTATATCCAAAAAATATATCCCCCATTATAATATTTTGAGGGTTAATTTAAAAAAAGTGTAAACTCTAGTCTCTATATGCATATAAAATTCGATCAAAATCGGTCCAGTATTTTAGCAGTAAGTGTAGGAGACAAACATAGTTTTGCGTTCATGATATTAGTACGCATTAAGTATAGTTTGATATCCACTAGTCACTAATCAGATTATGATAAAATTTAAAATCATAATCTTACTTTTGAAACGAACCAGTTTGGCCGAGTAATTACGTGGTAAATATAGAAAAATAAAAAGAACATAGCCGAATTGACAGCTTCCTCTTTTTTGGGGTCGCTTAAACATTTTGTTTCAAACAAATGTATTTATTTAATACAAACAAAACGTCAAAGACACGTCAACATTTTGAAATTTGAAAGAGTTTTTTTTTTCGAAATGACTGCTGTTTTGTACGTCTAAAGACTGTTACAACGTCACCGGGCTGGTGGGCGAGCAGAGTGCTCAGCCAGAGATTGAAACATGAGTGGGGCCTGGGACTGCTTTCCACATTCATAAAGAGCAAATTTTAAACATGACACTATTATTTTTTCAGTTGGTAGATGTCCCTGAAATGGAGTACTACGCGGCGCAGGGCCAAGGAGAAGTATGCGTGAAGGGAGCAAACGTTTTCAAGGGGTATTTCAAGGAGCAGGAGAAGACAATGCAGGCCATTGACCAAGACGGGTGGCACCATACTGGTGACGTCGGGAAATGGTTACCGGTTAGTTTTTCTTGTAAGGCCAAGAAGCACGCTGCTTTCCTAGTTAGAAATAATCGCACCTTATAGGCACTATAGATGCTGTAGGTGCATCGCCGTTCTGTCGCTGGAGTATCAGGAAATTGTACAAGTCTACCGGCTAACCTACCCTCGGGACCAGAACATGATATTGTCATTATGGCGGCAGGAATAGGTAATTGGCAATGATGCGTTTCGTCTTCGCTCGCCTCTTTCGTGCTACCAGGTAGGGCGGCAAATGCTCTATCCTGCACAAAGTTAAGTACAGACTATGCTATCAAAAGTGAATTTTAATAGCGCACTTGCTTGATCAAAGAGAGTATTTTGCAAATTTAAAAAAATAATGAAGTTGTTCATATTGTTATGTGAAGAAAGACTGGAGACTGTTTAGATTATCAAGAAACCAATTATAATTTATTATTTTATTAAAAGCAAACCAGTTTCGCTTTTTACAACGTCATCAGGGGTAAAACTTAAACTACAGTAGGTAGTGGAATAAGTAAGTTAAGTTTTTATCCTGATGATGCCGTAAAATGTGAATAGTAAATTTTAAGTAATACATAAAACAGTTCTTATTTATTAAAAGTATAAATATTTGGATGTGGTACTACCAAGCGCCGGCGATGGATTATCCATTTTTTATTTTAAGTGCTAATTTTAATAAAAAGTGTAAAATCGAGTATCTAACTATATGCATATAAATTCGATCAAAATCGGTCCTGTTTCGGTATGCATAAAGTATAGTTTGATATCCACCAGTCACTAATCAGAACATGATAAAATTTAAAACCATAATCTAACTTTCAAAAACAAACCATATTGGCCGAGTAATTGCGTGGTAAATATAAAAAAAATACAGTCAAATTGACTTTGGATGTGGTACTACCGAGCGCCAACGATGGATAATATCCAATATGTTAATGTCGTTCGTTCGCATTCGTGGTCAGGGCTCTTAGGTATGTTATACTAAATCAGATATTGAGATGACAATAACCACACCGAGAGGAGAAAAACAAGCAGCTGATGCATTTTATTTTGTATTTTCAGAACGGCACATTGAAAATTATAGACAGGAGAAAACACATTTTCAAGCTGTCGCAAGGTGAATACATAGTTCCTGAGAAAATTGAAAACATCTACATCAGAAGTCAGTACGTCGAACAGGTGTTCGTCCATGGTGAATCTTTGAAGGTAACGTTTTTATTCTTCAACATTAAATAATATATTATACCACTACAGTTTGCAAGACTATTATAATTTAGTATATTATGTCAAGTCTTGGGAACTCGTAGATATATGTCTGAGTAATTGCCCAACTAAAAAGTGAAAAACATTTCTACAAATTCAAATAAAATATTGCATTGTTGTAGACGGCTATTACGCTATCACTAACTTTTTATAGAATTAAAAATTAAGAATTGGAAATAATTGCGTGACTGTAGCTGCTTACGCAGCATCTGCGACGGGCGCTCTAAAAAAAGATTTTTGAAGTTATACTTCTTTTGGCGCGTTAGGAAAAAATGATGAACCGTCACGAAAAACCGATATGATGAAGTTAGCTATAGATAAAATTTTAGTTTTTATTAAATATTAAAAAAACTTTATTTAACTAAATAATGCATTATAATAAAACTTTTAATGTATTAAATACCTTTTTTTTATGGCTAGTGTCATTTTGTCTACAAATGTAAAATAAGGCAAAAGATAAAATTTTTAAAAAGATTTTTATCTTATTACGCCGAAGAAGTATAACTTCTAACGCGTATACATAAGTACACACACATATTTTTTTTTGGTTTGACGCTACTGATGATTCTTATTATTGACGTGCTCATCGCCACCTTTAATTCCAATACAATTTGTATCCTAAGGGATACAAAGGATCATGGCGCACTATCTTTTTTTATCATTATTATGTTGTCTTCAGTTTTGTGAAGATTCAATTCACTCCAACCTTTTAAAGTAGATGAAAATTACGTTTTAAAATTCCGTTCCTTTGTTACGTAGATACCTAAAAATTAAAATGAAAGCGTATAAAAACTTAGTCCTTTTCCGGATCATAGACTCCCCCGTGCCAGTTTCGTCGCGAACGCCTAGCTTCGAAATTGGCAAACTTTTATATATATCATTGACGTTCCATATCTATCTATGTAGAGAAAAATATGGGAAAAGCTGTTTTCAACAATCATTTCTACTTACAAACTACATCTCCATCAATATATCATGTCCATAGGTCAAGCAGTTTTTGATATTTCGTAATTTGTGAGTGAAAGAGTATATTTTCGTCTTGATATTTTATGTACCTACTTAAAGCTTTCACCTAAGTCGAGCACGAAATAAAAGTATATTAAAAAATATGTAAAAGAGATTGGCACAGTACTAGTAAGTTTTAGTTAATTTGTGACATTTATGGTGCTATTGGTGTATTTGGTGCTATTGTGTCTTCTGATGTATCGAGTGGAAGGTCTCTGCGGAGTTGTTTAGTTTAATCCTCTTTTTTTAATGATATTGGAAGGCAAACAAGCAGACGGATTTCCTGATGTTAAGAAATTCACGCCGCCTAAAGACACCAAAGGTGGTAATGATGCGTTGCCAACCTGAGGACGGGATGTTAGGCTTCGAGCAAAAGTAAGTTTACCGGCTACCTTACCCTCCGAATCGGAACACGTCGTAACGTTATGGCGGCAGGAATAGGTAAGGCGGTGGTACCAGTCCGGGCGAGTCGCTGCTGAACTCTTCCACCTAGTCAGATATCAGTTATCACGGTGCTAGTGACGGTGAGCCTATGCTCGCCTTAAACGAACTGCCTGGCAGGAAGGCAGATGGTGTATTCTGCAAAGGAGCCCGGACCAACACGGGGAACTCACTACTAACCTCACTACTAACTGTAACTTTAGGACATTGCGTCAGAGTTTTAAGCATCATATGCCGTCACCGATGATGATAACGGTGATTTTCTACCGAATATATCAAAGACTTTCTAACTTCATACGATACCTCTGTAGACCCAGTTGCAAACGGTGGTATTCCTAGACGCACCCACTCTCCCTTAAAAATTGGTTTGTTAATAAGTGTGATTGACTTACAGTCATGCGTGGTAGCGGTAGTGGTGCCAGACGTAGACGTGATCAAGTGCTGGGCTCTGGAGAACGGTATCAAGGGAACGTTCTCGGCACTGTGTGAGAACGAGAAGGTGAAGAAAATGATAATTGAAGACATGCTACAGTGGGGACGAAATGCCGGGCTGAAGACCTTTGAACAAGTATGTACTGATGTATCATAATAGTGAATATGTTTGAACTTTCGTAAGAGGTTTTTTGCAGCATAGGTTAAATGGGCTATTACCGATAGCACAACTAATGTTGGAGTACTGTGCAGTAACTTTCCGGGTAAGGAACAATCGACTGCCCTATTCCATGTGCCGTAATAGGAGTGTCATGTTCTAGTTCTGAGGATAGGATAGCTGATAGAATTGGACACCACAGCAAAGCACTTATTACATGTATGATGTATATACACAAATATAATAAAACACGGATAAGAATAACGTGGAATAATTAACTTAAGTCATACCTTTTATTAAGGGAAGGAATGAAAGAACGATTATATACTTCCTCTTTCTTTGGAAACCCTTTTATTATATTCACTAGTAAACTCCTCCTTTGACAGAGAATCCCAGTCTTTCGAATTTATAATAATAAAAAATTAAAGGATGAAGAATCTAAGAGAAAAAATGTGCAGGAGCCTGCTGTTGATAATATTAAACAATTATTTCTTTTAGACGCTTGTGTGTCACTCATAGTAACATGTGTATTTTCAATGCATTATAGATAAAAAATAGCTTTCTACTCTGTACTGTTCTACTCTATCTTTCTAATCTGGTTCTCCCTGGGGGCAATGTGCTTAAGACGAGATAGGTACCAAATTGTTTTGTGCCAATTACCTTACGGGATAAGCAGAAGGTATAAGTACAAAATATCACAATCTTTGCAGACCTGGCTCTACATTTAATAATCTTTTCATGTAAACACACTGGTTTTGAGTTGAGTTACCCTCAGATAAAACCTGAGCTATTTGCTCGGGGAATTCATTTATAAAGACCGCTCGGGTATAATCCGAAATTGGCGTCAAGAGTCTCCGGATCTGGCGTGTTAGTATGAAAAGAGTAATGAATGTTTTTTTTATGATAATGGAAGGCAAACAAGCAGGCGGATTTCCTGATGGCAAAAAATTTACGCCGCCTAGAGACACCAAATGGTGCGTTATTAACCTGAGGCCGGGATGCTAGGCCTCGAGCAAAAGTAAGTTTACCAGCTACCTTGCCCTCCAAACCGGAACACATCAACGGCAAGCGTTGGACGTTATGGCGGCAGGAATAGGTAAAGCGATGGTACCAATCCGGGCGAGTCGCTGCAAAACTCTACCGCCTAGTCAGATGTCACGGTGTTAGTGGCGTTAAGCCTATGCTCGCCTTTTACGAAATGCCTGGCTGGAAGGTAGATGGTCTATTCTGCTAAGGAGCCCGGACCAACTTCGGGTAGCTGGAGGAAACTTGGCAATTCTGCAAGGATTAAGATACTTGGCACTCAATACTTTGTGGCTACATGATAAGGAACGTGACGTGACGATATAGCTTTTAGTAAATATACCTATAAACCTTCCTCTTCAATCACTTTAACAATTAAAAAAACGTATTAAATACGTTGCGTAGTTTTAAAGATTTAATCATACAAAAAAATAGTTGAAAAAAAATAATGGAAAAATAGTTGAAAGGAGGATGCAAGGGATGTCCGATGGAACATTGTGGGAGGCTCAAGGCGGTTTCAGGTCTGGAAGAGGATGTACGGATCAAGTGTTTTCG
>NJDD01001575.1:327267-339213 GCA_002245505.1 Calephelis nemesis
GAAGGAAGCAAGACAGGTTTGTCAGGATCGTGAGGTCTGGCACTCGATACTCTCTGCCTACCCCGTAAGGGACTTGGCGTGAAGATATGTATGTATGTATGTAATCATACAAAGGGACATAAAGACAGAGGAAGCGATTGTGTTTATACTATGTTGTGATTTGTTACTTATAATTTAGCTTTTGTTTAAAAAATGTGGTAACCTTATTCTTTTCTGTCCATCTTCTGACTAATTGTATGCTATGATAGCTATGATCGACAGAGCTGTTCGATTGTGTATCCGGGGATGAAGTAAAGGGTTTCCAGAGAACTTACTGAAAAAAACCCACCCGACAGATCAAGTAGGCTACGTACCATTAGTAATTTAGATTGATATACGCAAGCATATTTTTTTCTTATTTTTACTGGAACTATTCCGGTTTTGGTTGAAAAAATATTTTTTTTTTTAATTTTAGGTCAAAGACATATACCTTCATCCGGACCCATTCTCTGTACAGAATGGTCTCTTGACTCCTACACTGAAGGCTAAGCGGCCGGAGATCAGAAATTACTTCAAGCCTCAGATCGAGGATATGTACAAGCAACTCGAATAACGATAGTATTACTTTTCACGACTGTACATAGAGACAAAACATTTTGAATGAGGTTCTATATGACACACATAAATTATATGTCACAAATAAAAAAAACGTAAAACGTTCACTGATTACACAAAAACCAATACAAAAAACAAATGACATTGGTGCACATATAAAAAGCATATGTTATAGATAATACACATAAAAAGTATGAATCTTTTCTCGTCTCTAATTTGATTCGATTACAATGGATTATAACATTACAAAGTTTTTTTTTGTATTTATTTCAATGAATGACATTTATTAAAAATAGCATTCGTATAATTTGAATTCATAATAAAAGGTGACAAATAATAATTGTTTGAATAATCTTTGCAAGTTATTTTTATATGAATTCTTTAAAAATTAAACGGCTAATAATCATAATTTATTAAGCTGTAGTCAGTAAATACGATGCTTACTAAGTTGTAGTAACAGTCACGATGCTTAATAAGTTACAGTGATAGTTACGATGCTTACTATGTTGTAGTAACAGTTACGATGCTTACTGAGTTGTAGTAACAGTTACGATGCTTACTGAGTTGTAGTAACAGTTACGATGCTTACTAAGTTGTAGTAACAGTTACGATGCTTTCTAAATTGTAGTACCAGTTACGATGTTTCCTAGGTTGTAGTAACAGTTACAATTCTTATTAAGTTGTAGTAACAGTTACGATGCTTAATAAGTTGTAGTAACATTTACGATGCTTCCTAAGTTGTAGTAAGCAATAGCAAAGCTTACTATGTTGTAGTAAGTACCGTAAATCTGCATCTTGTTTAAAAATCAAAACTTTTGTGTGTCTAAAACTGAAATGCATGGTGACTGCTTTATTACCCTCTGATTTGTTTTGTTGCCTTTCAAATCTGTAAAACAATCTTAAAAGACTTGGGGTTGAAACTGTTGATTCAATGAGAGAATTTTGATGGAAGATTGCTGATTATGTCAGAAAATTGTAAGTTAATATCTTGTATTTTTAAAACAAAATGGTTGTTTTAAGGATTTAAGTTGTATGGATTTATCCAAATATTTTTAAAGCTGTTCTGTTTAAAGAAAAAAAACATTTCCTGTACTTGTTAATTTAAAAAGCAATGACGATTAATTTCTTCAATATGTGTATATATGTAATGTCAATTTGTGTTTAGAAAAAAAACTACATTGTCAATCCTCTAACGCTTTTGACCAATTAAATCATAGGAAATCAGAAACTCTTCGACTTGATTGGCCGTGGACGTTGCTAGGTTGATGATGTAACGTTTTTTTAACGCGAACAAATTTTAGTAGCATATCTCAATCAAAACAGTATTGGAATTGTTTTTCGTATTCTGCGACAGAAAAATTTGTGGCACTGCAGACCAATATTTGAACACACCAAAAGATTGCTATGATTATATATATATATAACTTAAATATTACTTTGTTTTCAACTACATGGAAGTTATGAACATTTTTCGGTAATTTAAATATAAGCTGTTGATTTCAATACATAATGTCCATGTTATATCACTAAAGAAAGTGCTTAATTTTGCAAGATATTTAACTTAAGCTAGCTTCGGCTTAAATTTCTAGGCTCGAGTTAGAAATTTAGCAAGTTAGGGACCTAACTAAACTAAGGTTGGCAACGCACCGTTTCGTGTATTTTTTAAAATCATGAAATCCGTCTGGTTGTTTGCCTTCGTAAACAATAAAAATGTTACGTTTTTAAAATAATTTTCTAAATTATCTTTTAAGTATGAACATAAATATACTAGAAACTGTGCTTGAATTTGAAAGCAATGTTATAAAATGGCTAATTTCTACCAGCGATATGACATACACACAAGTCACAACTCTGCCTATCCGAAAAATGACATGAAGTGTAACGATATTAATTTACATTTTCAGTATTTTCAAATAGATCTTAAAAAATGTTGTTCTAAGATTTTTAATGACACAATTTGTAATTTTCAAATACAACCGCGACGAAAAGTGTTATAAGTTAGTATAAAATAACATGTAAGTACCTACTAGCTATTTTAAATATTAGAATGTTAAATATTTGCAATATTAAAGAAACAATGTTTCTTTTAATGTCAATTAAACGATACTCCGGAAAACAAAATTAATACCGAAATATTCCCCACTTTATGTACAACATTGAATGATTTTATTTATAGCAACACTGAAGTCATGAAGGATAAATTTTCGTCCAATATGTGCATAAACCCAATAATTACGAGTATATTATTAATCTGTAAATTTTAATACGTTTCTAAATAAAAAGGCTTTGGAATAAAAATAATCGAAATATAAAAAAATATGGTTCAAATCCATGTAACATTTACTATAACAATTATTAAGTTAATAAAACCTATCGATTAATGTTGTTGGTATTATGAAGATGATAGTGTAAGTTTTTCTATAACAGAATAAGCAAATTTCGTTAAAATTTATTTTTTACAGCATAATTCTTAGGTAAACAATAAAGCAATATACACATAATTCAAATCAATTAGTTTTTAATGTATATTTTTCGATTTTGTGAATGCAGTATATAGAATTATTATTAGGGAATAAATATGCATCTTATCTAAAAAAAATCAGTAAACTTTTGGGTTATCACTTTTCAAGTATGAAAATTGGCATGGCAAAAGTTGTAAATGATTTGACAAGCGTATAAAAATAAAACGTAAGTTTTGTATTGAAATTCATTCACCAAAATTTATGATTATTCACCATCGATTCGATAATATTGAGTTATCTAAAAATATTTTTTAACTTGCAAACTACGAGCACTTTGTTGGTAACTATACTTTCCTGTGCCTTCAAGAATTTATCAAGGCACTTATTATACTAAATACATATTTTTTCAAGGACGAAGAATTTATCAAGAATGAAATTTATAATTTCAAAACACAATATCTTATAAGTCATATTACTGTTGGTATAAAATTGTCAAAAAAGCTTGTATGATTAAATATTTCATGACAATTTCAAATGAATTACCGTGACAACCTAAAGCAATATCATTTCAGTTAAACAATTTAAGCAATGCAAAAAATCACCTTATCTTGACTTACGTATAAAAATTAATCACTGTTGAAACAATTTCGTTTATTTGATAATATTGTCATACAACAAAAAAAACATTTATTCATAGTTAGGAAATCATAACGGCCGTAGGCCTAGCAAGTGTACAACAAATTTTCGGGTAGTATTGGGATAATATTGCTTTTAAATGTCCATTACATAATAAGGTCAAGGGTACTATACCCTAGGAATTTGAATATTTCGCCCTTGAAAAATATGTCTAAGTAAATATCACAAGCACAGTTAAGTGCTTTAAACACTGTTCTTAAGTAGGTAATATAAATTTATATTAAAATTTACCTAGACCCAAATGTAGCCAAACTTTGTTGGTGGCTTACGTAAGCCAGATTAGTCAAAGCTTTAAAGCAGATAAATAATATTATTTACTCATAAAGCTATTTAAGTACCTCTGACTTGCGGTTGTTTTTACAATGTCTTAATGTAAGAATGACAAAAAAAATATTTATGATTGTAGTCATTTTATAGTAAAATACAAAGTAAACTTTTACTCACTTACGTGTGATGTAAAAGTAAAGAATAATACTAAATACTAAGCTTTAACAATGTATTTACTTAGTGAGTCTTTGTCACTTAGTAAGTAAAATGGAGGAAAGTAAAAACAAAACAAAATAATATTATTTATCTGTGCAATAAAGTAACCGCAAGTTTACACATGCTATTTTGTATTTGTCTCTTTTGTGTAAGATATTACAGAATGAGACAGGTAAATATAGAAAATGTTTTTTTCCTGTATTAGAATGTGATGATTTCATCCAATAATAGTCAAATAATTTAGTAATTTAAATTAATTAAACATTTCGTAAGTGACAATACTCTGACTTTTATGAATTTTACATACTTCGTTGCATACCACTAACATGTTTCGGTTTTATAAACTTAGAAGTTAAAATAGCAGCTCAAGTTTTGCAACGCAATAACGTCTTTGACGATTATATTTGTATCAGGATATAGATCTACTTGTTTAATACGTTCTGTAATAAAGAGACAGACAAAAGTCGCATATAACGCATGTGTGGACGCGCGGCATGTTGTATTTGCGTTTTCTGCTTCTAATTTTGCTATAGATAAGTAATAATAGAGAATGAATCTCAGTTGTACGGCGTGATTGTTTTTAATATAGTAATATTATTAGCTCTGTCGCACCCTGTAGATAATTTTATACCGTGTAAGTTAAGCTTGGAAGAAAGTTATGGTTTCATATGTTCAAACCAAATTCTGTTGTTATTGGTGCAAGTTGTACTACAATAATTTATTTTTAAATAAAATTGAAAATGCTTTACATGTGCTTGTTATTATCTTCCCTTTTTACCATGGGTCGAGTGTTTTTTTTTAAACTGGTTTAAAAAAATGAGGTTATATGTTCGACTTCAATGTTTTTTTATTATGTATTTAAAAAATGACAGTTTTTATAGAGTCTTTACGCCCATGTCCTCGAAGTGGTAAGCAGAGGCACAACCAAAGCACCCACGACCAGCCGAAGACACTAAGTCCCAGAATGAGATAGATGGCAAGACTATCGTCAACCGCACATATGGAATTCAGGGCAACGTTATTTTTAAAAGAAAACTATTTTTTGTTGCCCGAACTGGGGATTGAACCCGGGTCCTCAAGACGTCAAGTTTGAAGCCGGACCGCTAGACCAAAGAAAAGAGGCCAGGAGAAGACCGTTATTTTTAAATATGTTTTTACTATTACTTTTTTTACTTGAAAGTGCGTACTTCCAAGGTGTTCCAATTGCCACCAAGTCTGGATTTGATGGAGTCCCACTGGGACTAGTTAAAGCGAGAAAAATACTTAATTTTGAAAGATGACATATTGAAATCAAAGTCTGTTTTTTGCATTTTTTACTGATGTTTAATTATGGAAGGAAACAAGCAGACTAATTTTCTGACGGGAACAAACATGACACCTGTAGCCACTAAAATCTCGGGTAGTAAGCCTCGTGTTCGAGAAATTTATTACCACTGATATACTTAAGTAGCCGCCACTACCGTGTTTCATTTTAAAACTACTATTTAAGTTATCATAGCAAGGTAGAAGTGAACTAGTTTTTTATGGGATGGTGACAAGCACAACCCCTAAACGTAAAAGACAACCGCTTTTTTAAATTTTTTATGGTACAAACAGCGAACTAGGACGCTCATCCTCTGATGAGAAGAGATAACCGCAGCCTCTAGAGTCTAGACACCATAGATGTAGGTGCGTTGATGTCCTGTGACCAAGGTGCTAGAGCAATTTCGCAGGTCTGTCGACTGCTCTACCTTCCGAACCGAAACATGATTGTCATTATGGCGGCAGGAATAGGTAAGGCGGTGGATCCCTACCCGGCTAAATTGCTGCACAGCACTATCACAATAGTTCTTGTTTGTAATGATCTTACGAGCTGCTTCGCGGGACAGCAGATGGTCTATTCTGCACAGAGGACACGGACCAACACAGCGGAAAACCATTGACTATAGACACCATAAATGTTTAGGTGCATTGCTTTATTGTGGCCGGGGTGTTGAGATTAATGTGTGTATCGACTACCCAAACGTGTTTTTAGACGTGACAGTGTGAGCCATTGTCAGTATGGCTACATAGATAAGCAAGGCGCCACTCTGCCACCAATGAAATGTAATGGTACATGTACCAGCAGACTCGGCAGTTTCGGTTTTAACACTACTAGCGCCCTCAGCGTAATTCATATGTCCCCTCTAATACTAATACTACTTACCAACTAAAAAAATATTAACACTTTAAAATAAACTTTTATTACCAGCGAAATACACTTTTTTAAAACTTAATGTACACATTTGAGCCGGTTTGGCATCGGGGCTTTTCTACTAAATATAAATAAGTCTGTTTCATTAAAATATTCAGTATTAAGATAATTCAATTCAATTTATTTAGCTAAAAACAGACGATTTATAATGGATTACAGTAAACTATACTTAAAAATAAATTGTAATGAAATACATTCTGTTGATTAATATGACATTAAATAACTATCAAATAGAGAAATATTGTAGTTTGTACATAAGTCTTTATAATTTGTGATTGTAATCTTTAAGAGAATTGACATTAATTAGGTGTTTGGAGATCAGTATTGCTTATCTTTATTTTTCTGTTGACATGATTTACCAGAGGTTCCCAAACTAGGTATTGCCTGAATCTTGGGCAACCGTTATTTTTATATACATTTATTTTATAAGCAGGGCTTTATTTTTCACTTTAAATTTTAGTTACGTAATTACAAAGTGTATGGACGAGTAAATTACTTGTGATAATTATTAATTATTGATTTATTGACGTTAAGTTGCAATCTATAATTAAATAAAGAAAGTATATACTTCAGTCTGATAAAATTCGTTAAAATAGATAAATATTTACAATGTATTGAGCATCAATCACAATTTATAATCACATAATATTTAAACACACATTAAGATAATATTAAAATTCAGAATCTATTCAGTCATATATTAATTTAATTGCATTATACTGTTTAATAACTTGCAATAGTTATTTTTATCAAATTACAATTAAAATGTTGGTGTATATTTCATAAATATATATATTGATTGTTATATAGTGAATAATTTGTATTAATAATGTATAAATAATATTATAAGTATCATTAGATTAAATTTAGTTCTGGTTCTTGTTACTCAGCTGTAAGATAAGTATTGTTGGTCTCACTTATTCATAAAGTTTGTTAGAACTTCAGTTTCCTCATAATCAAGCTCCAGAATCCAAGCTTGTAAATTTTATATTGCCTTAATAACATTACTATTTTTGATGTTGCACTTTGAAGTCACGCGGTTATAAATCAAGACAGATGGAAAAGTGCCCATTTTGCGGAGACACTGTTTAAATGATTTTCGAATCTGAGGTTTTCATCTAGAGTTAAACCTAAATATCTAATTTCTGACACTTTCTGAATGCTGTGGCAGTTGCATGTGCTTCTATTAAAATTTTGTGAATCATGTGTGGAGTCGCAGCTATGAACTTTAATGGAGTCTTGAGACAGAAGTCGGTTAGCAGCGGTCTTATGAAAACATAGAAATTTAGTTTTGATGGTGCATAAAGTCAACAGATTTATTTTTAACCATTTATTTAAGATACACATACCTTTTTCCGAACAGACATTGCACTTTTCCAGCTATCACCTGTGATAATTATAGCTGTCTCATCGGCATAGCACACAATGTTTGAGTAAGAACAGAACAGGTCCGAGTATGCTTCCTTGCGGAACCCCAAACTTAACTGGTTCTATTGGACTGTCTTCTATTGGACTGATAGCTTCGAAACCAATATTTTTCAAACGTTCATTTATTTTCGACAATTTGACTGTGATCTCTTCTTCTTCTTCTTCTTTTATAGTTATCGTTTCCAATCGTTTTTCTCGACAATTAATCAATATCGGTATATTATGTATTTTACTTTGACCGGTCTAACTGAGGATATCTATTTCTGTAGTTTAAATTTTTGGTAAAGGTATTTATATCCTTTAGCCGATATTCTGACATTTTATAACGTTGGAAATATATATTAATTTACTAAATTATTTGTACATGTTTTCATATCAGTTTATTCTTTTTATTTTAATTTTAATGTCACTTTTCAACCAAGCGTGTAAGAAACATTGATCCCTATTTTAGTGAAAAAACCTTACGGATACTCCGTACATACATTTTCATACAATTTTAAAGAAAGAAAACATGCATACACATACATAGATACATTCATATCTTTACGCCAAATCCCTTAACCTTGCCTACCCTGGCAGAGGGTATCGAGTGCCAAACCTCATGGTCCTGACAGACCTGCCTGGCTCCCTTCACATTAATTACAATTTTCAAACAACCACGCCGGTTTCGGGGACTCTTGACTCCACCTTCGATAATATCCTAGCGATCTAATCGTGGAATGAAAACCATGGTCTCCCCGGGTACCTACATCCATCCACATTCCCATTGTATATCTGCTTTATCAATTTTTCATCTGTCATTCTTTCCACATGACCGAACCAGCGGCGCATGCCCTTTCTTATTCTAACACCTACACTTTCTTTCAGTCCTATTCTTTCCTCATCAACTAAAAGTCTTACATCCATTTTGGCTTTTTTAAATACTTTTAGTACAATCAGTATCAAACACATTTTCTATTTAAAAAAAGTATCTTCACGCCCACATCTCTGAAAAGGTAGGCAGAGGCACAACCAGGGCACCCACGACTAGCCGAAGACACTAAGTCCCACAATGTGATAGATGGCAACCTATCGCACACCGGGCACATATCCAGGCCTGAGCAACTTTTTTTTATTTTGAAAATTGGAAAAATCCAATTTCTTTTTTGTTGGCTGACCCGGTAATCGAACCCGGGACCTCATACAGTCAAGTAGTTTACGGTAGATAGGGTTAAATTTAATTTAGTTTTTAAATGTTTTAGTAATAAATAATTAAACTAGTTATAAATATAAATAATTGGCTCAAAAGTTAAAGCATATGTAATTAAATAATATTTTTTATAAATGTAAAAATATTTGCACACCAAAATGTGGTAGAATAATATGTTGATATACTTAAATATTTTTGTAACATCTCATTTACACACATATTCCGCAAATAAATATTTTTCTTTCTTTCTTTCTTTCAAGTCCGACAGCTGACTAGACAACAGAGGTGATTTTCTATTAGTTTTTTATAAACGTTTATCATAAATCAAGAAACCCCTTTTAGTTAAACCAAGGCAAATGTAATGTATTATCTTAATCGTAGGCAATTACAGATTTAGATTTAATACATTATTGATCTGTGTTTAACATAATGGACCAGATCGCAGATAAGAGATGGAATATGCGTTTATTCTTGTTATACTATGATATAATGTAGTCTGAAACTAATGTGAAACCACTAGCAAAATATTTGAACTCTTTGTACATCAAATTTATACAACTAGGTTCTTGCAAAATTATAGCAAAACAACTTTTGTTTCGATTATCTTTACATCCAAATCTACGTATGAGTACACAGGGGTACAGCAAGGGCAACCACAATTCGTTGAAGACACATAGTTCCACAATAAGTTGTTAACCTGTCGCCAATCAGACCTTTAGGCGATCTCGGGTCAGTGTTTTTTTAAAAGAAAATCGAAATAATCTTGAGTTGCTCGACCTGAAGTCGAACCCGATACCCATGTCATTAATACTAGCACCGATATACTAGACCACAAAGGTGATGTTTCGTTTTCACTTCAAAAAGGCCGAACATACTTTATTTTTATTTTATCTATGAAATTGATTAGATCTGAGAGAAAGAATGAAGATAGTAACCTCTTGTGTTAGACCCATTCTGTATGGACAATAGACCATGTGCCATTTTACCAAATAGCTGGTAAGACACAATTTCAAATAAGTAATTTTACTACAAAAAAAGTATCTTCACACCCATATCCGAAGAGTTAGGCAGAGGCACAACGAGGGCACCCCGATTAGGCGAAGATACTAGGTAAGTCCCACAATGTGATAGCTGGCAAGCCCATCGCCAACCGGTCACATCCTATCTATTATTATAAAATGGGAAAAACCCAATTTTTCTTTTTGTTGCCCGACCTGGGATTCGAACCCAGGACCTCTTGCAGTCAAGTCCAACAACTGAACCGCTAGACCACAGAGCCAAAATAAGTAATTTTACAAAATCACTGGTATCCCAGTGATTTTGTAAAACTTTAACATGTGCGGATATAAATCGACACCTATTGTTACCGACAGTTTTTATTAACTAACTCCCGACGAAAAACGAAAGGTGTTATAAGTTTGACGTGTCTGAATGTGTGTGTGTCTGTGACATCGCAGTTCTTCAGCAGATGGATGGATTTTGATGCAGTTTTATTTTCATTTAAAAGCTGACGTGCTCAAGATGGGTTTAGCTATAGTTTATGAAGATCTGTCCAAGCATCCTAGGTCTTCAGCTCATTAGTAAACATCGGAATGGATATCAGGTGCACTATGGAAATTTATTCTACTTTTGCGTATGCTTCAAACCTAAAAGTTGAAACGCTAACGAAAAGGGGTACAACCGAGCTGCTCTGCTGACGGAACTCGAAGATAGGTGAGGTGACCCTGGAATTTCTGCTGATAAACCCATCAAGTTTAGACTTATTCGATCCGCCTTAACTATATTTGTTTATATTTTCTGATGATGAGGACTTGGTGATAAGGACCTGATGATTGAACTAGAGAGGCGTCTAATGGATCAAAGGTCAAAAGTTACAGTATTCTGTTTTGTAATCTTTGCAGTTTATTTAAAAAACAAACATGAAAACTGACATGAGTGAGATGTTTCTTATCGACGCTGTCCGGTGGCCGGGATGTTAGGTCTATTGTGCAAGTCCAGCGGCTACCTTACCCTCCGGACAGGAACATGACAGAGTCATAACGGAGGCAAGAATAGGTAAGGCGGTGGATCATTCTACCACCAGTAGTCTTGTTGCTACTGACCTCGTGCCAGTGCTCCTCTCTTACGAGCTGCCTGGCAGAGAGGCAGATGATCTATTCTACTCAGCGGACCCGGACCAATACGGGGCGATTTACATCATGGTGCCCTGGGCGGTTGGCCAACTGCGCCATACCCAAACGCCGTCTCTGACTCTTACATTGTTTAAGTCTGATTAAAGATTTTAATTATTTGTGAACCTACTTTAAAACAATATTATTAAACAATCCTAGAGAAATTGAGAACGTACTCAATTCTATGTATGCTTATACCTTAGAATAAATATATGTAATATTCGAATTGTAAGAGAGTTATTGACAGTTTTAAATGCATTAAAATTATTTGTTATAATCCTACTAGCAACAAATAATAAAAATGCAAAAGTTTGTGTGTTTGTTACTCCTTCACTGAAAATAATGCTAAACAAAGGTAACACATAAAACAGTTTTCAACGTGAAAAATATTTTTGTAGAACAACTAACCACGCGTTCAACGCCGCTAGTGCCCGCGGCGCGGCCAGTTAAAGAATATTTTACAAAATCGTGTTTCCGGCTCTTGCGGCTCTTGGTGTGCTTAGGTAATATAATTTTAATATTTTTAAAAGTATGTATCCCTAAGAGCATCCACAACAAAGATACTGAGTCCCACAGTGCAAACCTGGCAAACGTACTTATCGTCAACTACGCACTTAAACAATCCTGAGCCTTTACCATGAGTTTGTATAGATTACGTTCAGTAAGTTACGTGTCGAAATCTATGACACT
>NJDD01001575.1:339785-354200 GCA_002245505.1 Calephelis nemesis
AATAAAAGCAGTTGAGTTAGCCAACGAAACAGGCCGTAAACTCATGGTAAGGGCTCAGGACATGTTGTTTTTATTGGAAAATTATAAATAAAAAAAACACACTTCGTTTTTGTTGCCCGAAAAACGAATGTGGGACCTCATGAACTTATGTCTAGCACCGGCCCACTAGGCTATTGAAGCGATTTTTTTTTCTATCTAGTTCGATTTTCGATCCGGTGGTAGATTTTACGTAATTAAATATATTTTGAATTTTTACATTACGGAAAACAAAAAGTAATCCTGAAAGTGTATTAAGCATGTGAATTTGAAACTTGCCTTCTACAAATTAAAGCCTATTCATGATTGATTTTCAATCAAAAGGAGTCAGTTAAACATAAATTTGATACCAAAAGAATGGGATTCTATGATGTTTTTTCAAAATCGGTCAAGTACGATAGGAGTTTCATTGCATAAAAAGTAAAAATTGCATCTGGCTAAGCGATTTGTAAATTAAGGGTCCATGTATGCTAAAATACGTCAGCAGTATAATGTTTTTTTCATACAAAGCAATCATGGATCTTGGTGACAAAAATACACAAGATAAATATGAATATGCTTTATAAGACTAGTGTTTCCAAAACACGATTCATTTCACTTTGCTTGATAGAACAGAATCAAAAAGTTAACCCTTTTTTGAAAGCAAAACTCAACTGTCTACTTCAATTATGATTTAACAGAAACATATATAAGTACTATAACTAAAAGATAAGTGTTTCAGTTTTTATACTTTTTTTCAAATTACTTTTATAGTGTAAAAATAGTGATTTGTCGCTTATGACGTTCACTTTAGAGCGCAATATTTCAAAGTAGTCATGGAACGGGGGAGTGCGGTGATTGGCTCTTCTGTCTGACTAAATATGGGGCCTTACTAAATATTTATTTGATTTTCTATTGTTTAAAAGTTTTAAAATGTTAACGGTAATTTAAATTATGATTGAAGATTTTGTTATTTCTCTATAAAAATAACATTGGGTTTCTTCTAATGAAAAAAAACGGTGAATAATGACTAAAAGTTTTTAGACTATTGCATTGATTTTATAAATAAAAAAAACTATCCATATACAAATTACACAAATTGCAGCATGTCCAGCATTTTTATTTTAAAAAAATTAAGTATTTTCACGCCCATATCCCCGAAGAGGGAGGCAAAGGAACAACCAAGTCACGCACGACTAACCGAATACATTAAGTCCTACGATGAGATAGGTGACAAACCTATCGCCAACCGGGCACATATCCAATACTAGGCAATATCTTTATTGAAAAATTGAAAACACATATTTTCTAGTTTTTAAGTTACCCGACCCAAGTACAAGAAGTCAAGTCCGACGCCCGACCGCTAGACCACAATGGTGAAATTTATTTATTTATTTGTTATTAAAAATATATTTTTTAAAACGAAACAATGTTACCAAAATAAATATTTAGCAGTTTATTAATTCTGTTACGAAAAAAGGTGAACGTAACAAATTCAAAGTCTATGGAACTACCACATACTTCAGGAATTTTTCGTACGGAATTTGTGTGAATTAACTATGGGCGAAATAATGAAGAGATTTATTGAAATGGAATTAAATTAAAAAAAACGTGTTGGTCCGGGCTCCTATGCAGAATAGACCATCTGGCTTCTTGGCAGGCAGCTCGTAAAAGGCGATCATAGGCTTACCGTCACTAACACCTTGACATCCTACTAGGTGGTAGAGTTCCGCAGCGACTCGCCCGGATTGGTACCATCGCCTTACCTATTCCTGTCACCATGACGTCCAATGCTTGCCGTTGACGTGTTCCGTTTTGGAGGGTAAGGCAGCCGGTAAACTTACTTTTGCTAGAGGCCTAACATACCGGTCTAAGGTTGGCAACGCACCATTATCACGTTTGGTGTCTCTAGGCGGCGTGAATTTCTTACCATCAGGAAATCCGTTTGCTCGGTTGCCTTCAAAAATAAAAAATAAAACAAATAAATGAATGTGGATTGGGTGCCTAAATTTTGATGAAGGATATTTTACTTGAAACATCATCCACTAAAATGACGTGACCTCACCTGTCATCAAGGCCTACAACATTTGACAACTTAATACTATGATTAGACTCAGAAAAACTCTTCCAAGAAAACAAGAGCCGACTCCAACTTTTTCTTTGGGTTTCACTATCATCATCATTCTTTTTTCGAAAGATACAAGGTTCCACACTTTATAGACATCCACCTTACAGTTTTTGAGTTACACATAATTATGTATTTTATTTTTCACGTGTGTTTCAGAAGTGAAAAATTTATATACTTTATGTCGGATCATGATAAAACTAATATTAGACCACATCGTAATCATGGCCTATTTTTTTTTTAAATAACCATTCAAGTCGGTTAGGCTGTTAGCTGAGTTATCGTGTACCTACAACCTACCTACACCTACCTACAAAAAATACCTACATTCGATTTGATTGAAGTCGGTTAAAACACTTACGAAGGTTTGGGAGTAGTACATCTCATCTTTAGAGGTTAATATCATCTGTAAATATATAAAGGTTAAAAAGTCAAGAAACATAGTAGATACAGAGCGATAACTACCTAGATTTTTTTAACCCCATTAGATTATTTTATTTATTTTATGGTTTGCGCCTGAGTCTCAGAATATACCACAACAGTGCATAATCTACAACAATGCTTTATTAAAGCATAAAGTTGATCTTTTTAAAAAAAACCTGTCTTTTATTGAGTTTGAACAAATTTCGTAGAAAAAAAGCATTAACTGTAGGGTCGACAAAAACCAACAATTGAAAATTGCCACTGGCGGCAGTCGTTCCTCTGAATTGCCCCTATCATGATTATTAAAGTAATTTAGGTTCATAATTAATTGTAATTGAAGAGTATGTTATTCATTTTTTTCAAAAATATGGGATTAACAAGGTTTAGTTACGTATTTTTTAATCAACAATTCATTTTAAATTATTATTCTATTAATAGCGCCATCTCGTGCTTAGTAGCGTGTTTACTTTTAATAAACTATTGGTACGAGTACTAATAAGTGCGTGAACCCACAAAAAGTCAAATTAACTAACTATCAATCTATTCTTGTGTGTCATCTAATTAACATTAAAAAAGAGTAAATTGAATAAGTATTACAAAAATAAGTATGTAATTAAAACAAAAATGTATTAGCGTATGTATTAATGTATTTCGAATTAATGTAGGTGCGTAGGTAGGTACACCAAATTGATTTTTGTTGGGTTTACATAATATTGCATCAGCATCAATTTATTATTATGATGTTAAAAATAACTTCTCGTTTTGATAGAATAACCATAAAGAACGTTACTAACGTTATTGGCTCTAGAATAAAATCTTTTTTTTTTATTTTTACTAGGTATTTAAATAGGTAAGCAAATGTATTATCTATCATCAATTTAAGATTTATTATTCATTTTTTCCAAAATTTTGTAAAACCAGTTTTATTTTTATATTTTCCTGAATAGTTTTTAGAGAAACAACCATTTACGCCTCTTTGGTCGAGTGGCTAGCGTACACGCCTAACTACACCGATCAACCGTGAGGCTCGAGTCTTCGATTCCCGACGGGGGCAGGCATTTGTGTGATGAACATTTAGATGTCTGCATTTCCGGATCTGGGTGTTTATTAAATATATTCTGGTAACTATTTAAATATTTCTACGTATTAGTATCGTTGACTAACACCCATAACACAAGCATGTAATTTGCTTACTTTGGGTTTAGATTCAATTTATGTGACTTGTCCAGTAATATTTATTTATTTATATTATATAGGTATCTAACATAAGACCTAGATAGCTGGTACACATAAACCTTTAAAAAGGTATCAACATAATATTTTGTCCCTATAATTGAAAAGATTTTAACGAGAGAATTAAAAAGCCTCAATATGTTGCAAAACCACAGAAAATAACTACCTAGTTATGGTTAAAAAAGCACTTAATCGTTATTCCTAAACTATTTTTTAGTTTTGTATTCCTTAGTAGAGACAATTCGCAAATAGCATAGTTTATATTCATGAATGTTATTTGTGAAACTACGAATTTCATTACCTACGAGTTCAAATTTTTAATGTATTTTCTATTAGCTATGTTCATTCATATTCACAAGCGGTATTTTATTTATACCTTAACGCTTATCGCTGCATCACTCGGCATTACATTTTCTGTTTAGTTGCCATACGGGCTTCGACGTAACTACTTGTATTCACTGTGTGCTGCCATCTAGCGGTGGATCGTGGGTTTACTTTAAACGACCTTGACGCGGCAAACGCCGTTCAATGGCCGCAAAACCAAGACATGTCGCGTTTCTCCCATCATAAACTATAGTATTATTGCAACAATATACCCTAAATGGGAATAATCCCGCGTGCACTGCGTGAACCTTGTGCGCAGGTGGTTATACGTCACCTGTCAAAATGATGTGACAAAAACTTCCGTGGTTTGTGTGTAACTTTATTGTGAAAAAGTGATAATGACTTCAAACTGTGATATGTTTACGCGTGATGTCGGTAAGTGGGTTTATTTTACTGTTTAAAGTGATATAATTTTGAGGTTATAATACCTTATTCTTGTTTTGTAATGTACGCCGGCTACGTTGAAATCTAAACAGTCGATAGTCATTTACATATAGGTACATCAGCATACAAAGCCGTGATCACTGATCTCTGCGGAATCTAAATATAGCTCACCGAGTATGGGTAGTAATAGCGTATAATTACAATAATGATTGTTAATATAAACATTGTTTTGAATACCTAAATAAATATTTTACTAGTGAAAGATAGAATATGAAACGCGTATTAGGTATGTACGGTTAATCTAAACACTTCTACCTAGTCACTAAGCAGTAAGCAATGTTAGGCGAGGTTAGGATTGTGATTTGTAATAAGTTTATAGTAAGGATCAAACAAGTTACCGCTTTATGTCCTCTGACTTAGATCAGGTCATAGACTATTTGCAATTCTAAATAATAAAACATGATGAAATGACCTAGATACCAAAAGATATTTTATTTTAGGTAAAAGATTTATTTATTTTATTTATTTAAACTTTATTGTACACAAATAAAAATTGTGAGTACAAAAGGCGAACTTAATGCTAAATGCATTCTCTCCCAGTCAACCTTTGGGCTAACAGAGATCAAGTTTGTAGGTAGCGAATAAACAAAACAGAATAATACAAATAAATTTGAATTTTAATGTACATATAAATAAAATAATCCAGTAATATATAACTACATAGCATATTATATAAATTAAGAATAGAATAGTTATAGATACAATGCATAAACATAAATAATATAAATAAAGTAGACAGCAAACAAAACAAGATTTCTGACCATACATAATTATATATCAATATAAACATATATTATATAATATGATAAGGTCTGATAAAACAAGCATGCAATAGTACAGCACTAAATGCAATTTTCAAATAGATATTCATACGTTTTCTTTTTGAATAGAATCTTATTACTCACCTGCCTAATCGATACAGGAGGCTTATTCCATAATCTGGACGAATTTACAAGAAAAGAATCAGATATAGAGTTCGAACGATGTAGAGGGATGAAGAGAGTCTGAGATGACGATGAACGCAGACTTAAATTGTGGGTTGCAGATAAAAAGTGAAATTTGGATTTAAGGTATAATGGATACTTAGGATCAAAGAGGATAGAATATAAAAAGCATAAAATCCTAAGCTTGCGTCGCTGGGAAATAGAGAGCCATTGAAGCTTATTACGATAATCAGTAATGTGATCAAATTTATGTTATATAAATTAATGTCTTATACATATTAATTTTATCGCCTCTGTGGTCTAGCAGTTCAGTTGTTGGACTTGACTGCAAGAAGTCCCGAGTTCGAATCCCGGGTCGGGCAACAAAAAAGGACATTGGGTTTATTCAATTTTCTAAAAAAAAAATTTTGCTCGGGATTGGAAATGTGCCCGGTTGGCGATAGTCTTGATACCTATCAAATTATGGGACTTAGTATCTTCCGCTAGTCGTGGGTGCTCTGGTTGTGCCTCTGCCAACTCTTCGCGGATATGAGCGTGAAGATGCTTTAAGGGTATTAGTTCACGACTATTATAAGTTCACATATAAATACCTACTAGCTATTTGCCGGCAACATCGTCTAAGTAGAATAGTTACGATTTTCATACAAACTTTCATCACCTACCTACCTACCTACCTATACCTAGTTTATTGGGTGTTGATTTTGAAGAAAAAATGGCCATTGTTTGAACTCGGATCTTTAGCTATATGCATATTTCATCCAAATCGGTTAAACAGTTAAGTTGTAAAAGAGCAAAAGACAGATAGACCGACAGACTTTCCCATTTTTAAAACTAAGAGATATAGAAATTTTATGGAAAGTATGGATTTAGCTGCAGGAATGTTGAGTGAATTAAAGCTGGGGATAACTACTACCAACAACGTTTCTAATAAAAACCAAACGGAAGCTTCCCTAATACCTACCTAGGTACCTATATTGATTTTGATGGATGAGATCGGGAAGAAGTCTACACAGGTAAAAGTAGCTATTTCACAAAAAAAATAAAATATTTTTTTATGATTTTGGAAGGCAAACAAGCAGACGGGTTTCCTGATGGTAAGAAATTCCCGCCGCCTAGAGACACCAAAGATGGTACTGGTGCGTTGCCAACCAGAGGCCGGGATGTTAGGCGTCGAGCAATAGTAAGTTTACCGGCTACCTTACCCTCCGAACCGGAACACGTCATGACGTTATGGCGGCAGGAATAGGTAAGAAGGTGGTACCAATCCGGGTAAGTCGCTGCGAAACTCTACCACCTAGTCAGATGTCACGTTGTTAGTGACGGTAAGCCTGTTCTCGCCTCTTACGAGCTGCCTGGCACAGGAAGGCAGATGGTCTATTCTACAAAGGAGCCCGGACCAACACGGGGGATATGATTTATAACAAGTAAATTAATATACTCTTTAAATTTTAAGGAGGCAGTGGCAAGAATGGACAACATAGCGTCAGGATTAGGTATCTTCCTATGTCTGTGGTAGGTATAAATTCGGCCTGGTCGTCAAAGTTACCAAGCATCTGGTCATGATGGTTATAACTAAAAACTGTTGCAGTTGCTCTCCTATATGTACCTACAACTACTAAGTACCTAGTTTTAGTATTATGTAGGAAACTAGCCGCTCTATTCTCGTAAAAATAGTCCAGGAAAAACCCATTAAAACATTTTTCCTATTTTAATCATAAGTTGGTTTTAACCCTTTTTGTAAAATCAGCAATTTAATTTTTATTACAAAACGTTGATTTGGACTTTTTCTATAAATCAATACTGGGTAGGTATCTGCTCTTATCTGTCACGAAAAAGTGGCATGGGCCCCTTTTAAGGAATAATTATTTACCTACCTAGGTATATTTATTTTTCACTTTTAGTAATTGGCCCTTTTGTAGAATCAGAAATGTTCGTTTTTAATAGTAAGTATATGCTGGTTTTGGCCTTTTTTGTAGAAATAGGTTGTCTATTTGTCTTTACAGTTAGATGGCCTAGTCCAGAAGATAAAAAAAATGTGTTCTTGCTTAAATACACTCATATTATATTCCTATCGCCTCTGTGGTCTAACGTTCCGGGTGTTGGACTTAACTGCATGAGGTCCCGGGTTCGAGTCCCGGGTCGGCCAACAAAAAGAAAATTAGATTTTTCAATTTTCTAATAAAAAAAAATGTTGGTCGGTATTGGAAATGTGCCCGGTTGGCGATAGGCTTGCCACCTATCACATTGTGGGACTTAGTGTCTTCGGCTAGTCGTGGGTGCCCTGGTTGTGCCTCTGCCTACCTCTTCGGGGCGTAGATATGGGCGTGAAGATA
The DNA here is from genome assembly GCA_002245505.1 of Calephelis nemesis. Taxonomy (NCBI): domain Eukaryota; kingdom Metazoa; phylum Arthropoda; class Insecta; order Lepidoptera; family Riodinidae; genus Calephelis; species Calephelis nemesis. The sequence goes on from NJDD01001575.1 coordinate 347,687, forward strand.
CTTACTTATTTATTTTTATTATATTCCTCACCGAACACAGATTTAGATATGATCCCAAATTTAAAAAAAAAAACCAAGTTGTGGGATATGATTGCCGAATACATTTATGATTTATAGGTATTACGAATTTATGTGGCAGACCTAAACATTTTTAGCACTGCGAATGATAAAGCAGAATATGCCAACGAAAAGATAGCAACGTCTCTAGGATATTTTAACGATTATTATTTATTTCTTTGCTGTGATCTTTGAATTGTGATAAAAAAACAATGCTAAAAATGCCCTGAATCACTGATACGGACGGATCAAACTGAGTTGAAGAGTTTGTTGGTAGGTGATATTACCGTGGATCATGGAAATAGAAGAAAGTTTCCAATGAGCTTGGTGATCAAATTCCCATAAAAAAGCGTTCAAAGGCAATGATTTGTATTTTCTGCCGAATTAAGTTATTGTAACATTGCGAAGTAGGAACTTGTGTGTTTGCTGTGAAAGATTTAGTTCAAAATTGGCCGCTAAGCTCCAAACTAAATTTATTCAAATTAGGCTCAATTTAAAAGTATAATCCAACTCCTCTAGCATACCGCTCGTAAGAGACTTAATTCAAGATTTTCAAGTTAATATTCCTCATTTTCGAGTCGAAAGAAAATATTATTCTATTCTTTTCCATACTCTCTGTAGAAAAAGCGGGCCAAGTAATTGTAACAATGCGAAGTATGAACTTGTGTGTTTGCTGTGAAAGATTCAAAGTCAAAAAATTGGCTGCTAAGTACCAAAACAAAGTTAGGTTATATAATTAAGTAAGCCTCAATTCAAGAGAATAAACCAACTCCTCTATCATGCCGCTCGTAAGAGACTCAATTCAAGAATTCCAAATTAACATTCCTCTTTTTCGAGTCGAAAGAAAATATTTTTCTATTCTTTTCCATACCCTCGGTTTAATTAATGTTTCTTTTCCATACTCTCTGTTAAGTATATGTTGTTCAAAGATCAAACTCACATTCGCACAATCGGGTATAATATCGTTTGACTAAAGTATTTTTTCGATTCGTCAAATGAAGAATATTTATCGCCAATGATAGCGAAATAATTTAGCGATAATTCAAAAAATACAACAACTAATCGGTCTATGTGTTTTATTGTCAATAATTGTAGCTGATAGGTTTGATTATCTGTAAAAAGTAACTTAAATTGTTTTCGTTATAATAAAAATTATAGGTAACCAAGTGGAAAACTATTTGTCTTGACCTAACACTGCCAACACTAGTTAGAGCAGTATGCTAACTACAGTACACTAGTACTACTACCACTACTCTATACATACATGCATACATATCTGCACGCCAAATCTCTTACGTGGTAAACAGAGAGTATCGACTGCCAAGCCTCACGATCTTGGCAGACCTGCCCAGCTTCTTGTACATTCATTACCCTTTTCATGCAAATACGGTGGTCTCGGAGATTCCTAACACCATCTTCATATAAGTAATACCCAAGCGATTTGACCGTGGAATGTCAAACTAGGTCTCCCCGAGTACATACATCCATCCACATTCGCATTGTAGGTATTTCTGCTTTTCCAATCTTTCATCTATCACTCTTTCACACTTTCTACTTGTCCGAACCAGCGAACTAGTACTACACTACTACACTATAGTACTGGTACTTACAGTACAGTCTTAGCTACTGTTGGTATATACGCTACTTACATTAAGTCCTAATCTCCTGGTCAAATCTTTCCTATCAATGATTATAAAAACGAAAGTTTGAAAGGATGGGTGTTTTTTACTCTTTGCAAAAGCTACTTACAGATAATATTAATAACCTATCTTAGATTAGATAGAACCGATTAACAAAATGTCTTAGCAACATAACTCAAGTAGGCCTATCTCTACCTAAAGATAATTATTAAGAAGCGATTAATGTTGGCCGTTAATAGATTTATATAAAATTTCAGTGTAAGATAGATTATACATCAGAATAGCACAGAGACTGCTGTTATTTTTTTTATATTTTGGCATACGGGCGAAGCCACGGGTGGAATTTGGTGTTGCCATGAATGTTAGAAGCTGAAATATGTGTAGTGATAAACATTTTTTATCAATGATAAGAATTAAAACATGTTTTTCGCGATTGTTGAAAGTAAGATTCAAATTTTTATGTCAATCACAAATTTAATAATATTTTGTGAACCGTTGATTGGTTCATCAGAAAGCTATGTCGCTTGGTCAAAAGGTGAGCTTCTAATGCCCTCTGCATTACTTATTTCATGTAACGCCCACTTTAGAAATCAGTTGTTTTGTAGCGCACCTCGTTTTTTTCTTGTTAAAAAAATGGCTGTAAATACTAAACGATTATTATATCGTATAATATAAGAGCAGTAAAACTTCAAAAAACCGACTCTTATTTCATTGCCATATCGTAAAAACAATTTGTAGGATCTTTAGCAAATTTATGTAGGTCCACCTCTAGATGACGATCTTTTGGAAGAAGGATCGTCAAAATCAAATAACAAAAAAAAGCACTCAACGCCGCTAAAGAAATTTTCACTTCAAAAAACGGGTTGCACTCCGGGAGTGCTGGCAGAAGTGAAAACTTGAATGGTTGGGTAATAATTTTGCACGAATTGCTTTAATTATCAGTATTAAAGTACTATAATTTATGTGCTAGAATACAATATTATTTTTTTGCATTATCGTACACAAACATGACAACACAAACATTTGCGCAAGCGTCCTGCGCCGTCTTACGATTTTTCGGTCAGGGTGCTGATTATATATCTCAGTTGCCAACTTAAAATGGAAAAGTATACATCAAATTTCTGTCAAATGACGTCAATGTGTTTGCTATTTCTATTGTAATTTTGTTGGTCTCTGGAGATCTGGAGAGACAGCAAATATAAAAAACGTCATTAGACAGCTATTTGATGTACACTTTTCCATTTTAAGTTGGTAACTGAGATACATAATCAGACCCCAGGTCATGTGTCCTGACGCGAGTTTAGAAGTTTTTACCAATTCTAAATAAAGTGAACAACGCCGCTAAAGAAATGTTCACTTCAAAATGTTTGTGATAACCTCTTACTTTTCGAATTGGTTATACATATTAGAAACCTGGTAATGATTTTGAAATATCTACTCAATTTGACATAATACTAAGGTTTTCCTCTCGTCTAGCAGCTGTCATTTTTTCACCATAGATGCTATCAAGCCAGGTACGGGTAAAGGGGGCAGCTGCCCCCCATCCTCTCCAGAAGAGCGTTCACATAGAGTTGTAACTGTCCGAATGTCCGAAAATTGCTTTAGCGGACTATGTATATTAAGCATGGATAAGAGAGAAGTTTTAAAAATATTTGTGAAGAACTGAGCAACATATACATACATATTTTTACGCCAAATCCCTTACGGGGTAGGCAGAGAGTATCGAGTGCCAGACCTCATGGTCCTGACAAACCTATCTGGCTTCCTTCACATTCATTATCCTTTTCATACAAACACGCCGGTTTCGGAGATTCTTCACAACACCCTCGGATAATATCCGGGGATTCGATAGTGGAATGTCGACCTTGGTCTCCTCGGTTACCTACATCCAATCACATTCACATTGTATATCTGCTTTGTCAATTTTTTATCTATTATTCTATCCCATAATCGAACCAGCGGAGCTTGCCCTTTCGCATTTTAACACCAACACTTACTCCATATTGTTATTACTAGCTGCTACCCGCGGCTTCGCCCGCCTAGTCTCTTTATTTAATATTTAACTCTCCAACGCTACCTGTTGAAATTTTAAGATTAAAAATGGCCTACGTCCTTCTTCAAACTTTATCTATTTTTATTTAAATATCATCTAAAAAGTATTGCACGATGATGTTCTGGAAAGAATAAATTTAGGAAGTAGTGTACTGAGCACAACCGTTCCATTAGGAGTCAACCACGCGCATCTTATCATTACTTATCATTGGTGCTCCACTCCTATTGATCTTAGCGTAATGAATTATAGCCTATAGCCTTCTTCAATAAATGGATTTTCTAACACTGAAAGTTCAAGCAAACAAACAAACAAACTCTTCAGCTTTTTAATATTAGTATAGATAGTATGGATTTTGGTTCCGAGCTCTTACAAAAAATATAGACGAACTGCTTTCATACTAACTTAGTCATAAAAGGCAAATTTCGGTTCATTTTGTTAAGAGAAAAATCTGAAAAATTAACTTGTTTATACTAAACACATTTAGCGGTGACGTGGTTTTGCACGTTTCCATGTTTATATTTTTGGCTGTTGATTAAATTATCGCTATAAAAAGTAGCTTATGTTTTTTCATTCCTCATTAAGTGTCAAATTCTTGTGTCAAAGTGTCAAATACAAAGTTTTTCTGTTATGTTTTCAAAAATGATGATTTTCCATACGAACATTCATCACCTGTTTTTACTCTAATTTTCTTCCCCAAGTTACGCTATAAAAAGTAGCCTATGTTCTTTCATTCCTAGTAAAGTGTCTGAATACAAAGTTTCACTGTTATATCTTCAAAAATGACGATTTTCCATGTGAACATTCATCACCTCTTTTTACCCATTCTCCCCTATTTTTGCAATAAAAAGTAGCCTATGTTGTTCCTCAGGGTCTATTCTATCTCTGTACCAAATTCAAAAAGCGTAACAGACAGACAGACAGAGTTACTTTCGCATTTATAATATTAGTAGGGATTTTGTCAAGATTAAAACAAATCAAACTCAAATGAACCAATGCCTCAAAGGAACAAACAAAACATACTTAAACTGGTCAACACATGACCCTCCTTTACGTTAAATAGTAAGTAAAAATGTTATGGAATTTTGCTTAGCTAATCATTTTCATGACGTAAAGATAAGCCTCACGTAGTGTATGATATACTTCAATAAAAATCTGCTAGTACTAATTTCATAAGATAAAAGTTAGTTATCGATTCAGATAAGTTTACGCTCAAATCGAAATATCGACGAAACTATGCTACGTAAAACCTACGTACCATGACTTTGCGGCTTGTAAAGTTTACTATACTCGCTACCGTCTCTATAATTTTTGAAATGAAAACTTCTTTAGCGGCGTTGCGCTCTTTTTTTGGAATGGGTAAAAACTTCTAAACTCGCGTTAGATCGTCAGAAAGTAAGACGGCGCACTGCGCATGCGCGTATAAGACGGCGCGAGATCTAAAATAAAACATAGATTCATTGCTGCTTTTGTATTGCTTAGATATTTCCGAAGAGTATAGGATGCGCAATGGATAATACGTTGCAATATACCTCCCATTACATTCTCACAGATAGCAGATACAGATCAACAGAATTGCTCTATTTGTTCCATCTTAAAAGTAAGCTTTATGTGGAGACGAGCTATGTTCACTATACAGATAATATGACGACGCTCCTAGTCGTTACGTGGTCTTACTTTAGTGAGTTTTTGTCAAGCCAAACGCTGGTTATTGAAATGGTAATGAAAATAATATTTGTGCATGAATGATAGTACTTTCATACTGATAATTAAAGTAATTTGTGCAAAATTATTCCCTAACCATTCCAAAATATCAAAAATGCACAACGATATGTTTTCACTGCTGCCGGCACTCCCGTCTTTTTTTAGTATGAAAACTTTGGTTTGAACAGCGCCTCTATTGTTAACTAAGAGACAGACAATCAGCCGAAATTTATTTTCGACTGTTTGTTCACTGAACTTCACATTGATTTCGACACGTAACTTACCGAACGTAATCTATCCAAACTTACCATGAGTTCAGAGGCTCAGTGACAATTTTTGGGAATTTGACAAATTCCTCAAAATCATAATATGTCCATCTCCTAAGGTTGTCTGACAGTAATCACTTTTATCTCTGAAAAGTATGTTTAAAAACTACTTTATTTTAAAGCTTATTTCTCTTAATCAGTATTAATCCTTATCCATAAGTATATTTGTTACCTTGGCCACTTAATGTACACCAAAGTCCCTCATTACTTTTTTCATTTAAATGTGTACCTTGTACTTTTCCCGTGTTGGTTCGGTTTACTTTGCAGAATAGACCATCTGCCTTCCTGCCACGCAGTTCGTAAAAACATAGGCCTACCGTCACTAACACCGCGACTCTCCCGGTTGGCAACGCACCATTACCACCTTTGGTGTCTCTAGGCGGCATGAATTTCTCACCATCACGAAATCCGTCTCATTGTTTGCCTTCCAATTTCATTAAAAAAAATCACAGATTTAAAATTGCATGCAACCAAAAAAATTCTTCCAGCGAAATGGCATAGCTCCGCGTACCCCTTGCGCCACTTCTTTCTTATGAAACGCCGTGGTTTGTTCTTGTGCATGTTGCATGGAAGGAAAGAATTGTAAAAATAAAATATATAGGTAAAATGTAAAAAGCAAATTAGTAAAAATGCAGTATATTCCGGAACATTACGACTTAGGGACCTTCAAAAAAAGAGCATACACTTTCTTAAAAGGCCGGCAACGTGGCTGTGAGACCCCTGGTATTACAGCTGTT
>NJDD01001575.1:354217-368434 GCA_002245505.1 Calephelis nemesis
CGTGGTTTGTTCTTGTGCATGTTGCATGGAAGGAAAGAATTGTAAAAATAAAATATATAGGTAAAATGTAAAAAGCAAATTAGTAAAAATGCAGTATATTGATTTAGATATTTCAAAAATATTAAGAAATCTTCACGTTTATATCCCCGAAGAAGTAAGTAGAGGCACAACCAGGGCATCTACGACTAGCCGAAGACACTAAATCCCACAGCTGACAGGTGGCAAGCCTATCGTCAACCGGGCACATACCCAATCCCGAAATATTTTTTTTTAATCATAAAATTAGAAAAATCAAATTTTCTTTTTGTTGCCCGACTCGGGAAAACCTGAGACCTTATAAAGTCAAGTCCAACACCTGGACCTGCCTATAGGCACCAAAAGTGGTATAGTTTCTTACCATCAGCAAATACGTCTGCTTGTTGCCTCCCTATAACATAAAAAAAAACACTAAATTTAGCGCTAAAATAAAGTAAAAATTTGTCGCTAATGTAAAGCTAGTACATAATAAAACAAACCTTTTTAGTGTGAGAAAATTAAAACTATGTTAATGATTTTTGCACAAATCTTTGTATAGCGAGGTAATGGAAAATTTTCAGAAACCAGGTAGATCAAGATAAAAAGTAATTAAAAGCAATAAAAGTGCAAAAACCAGTAGGTAAATGTCTTTATTTATATGTAGATTAATAGCATAGATTCTATGAGGGTGGGGATATGCGTGCAGATTTTCCCCGTGTTGTCTGGGCACACTGGGTGGAATAGACCATCTGTCAATAGACCATCTATCTCCCTGCCAGGCTGCTTGTAAGAGACGGTACAGGTTTTGGTCATCACAAACAAGACCATTGGTAGATAGCTTTGCAACAACTTACCCGGGTACGTTTTCACCGTCTTACCTAATCCTGCCGCCATAATGAGTCTGTCATATTCCGGTTTGGAAGGTAGAGTAGCTGGTAGATTTGCACAATAGGCCTGTCATCCCAGCCACAGGACAGTAACGCATACATAACACTCTCCTTACCACTAGGAGAGACGTGTGATTGCTGATTTCTAACATAAAAAAAGATTAAGGCATAGAAGCGGCGGGAGTTGATTTGTTTATCACTAGCACCGTGACCAAGCTTATGTGGTAGAGTTTTATAAGTATGACGGTTTGAAGGCAAAGTTTCTTGGAAACGGAAAATGTTTCACACCCTAGCCTCAGGAATCCGTTTAGATGTCTGACTAAAAATATAAATATAAATAAATAAATATATCCCTGGGCAAGTGTCAACGATACTAATACATAGAAACATTTAAATAGATACTAGAATAAAGTTGATAAAAACCCAGACCCGGAAATGCAGACCTCTAAATTATCATCACACAAATGCCTGCCCCCGTCGGGGAATCGAACCCGAGCTTCGCGGTTGGTCGATGTAGCTAGTCGTGTACGCTAGCCATTATACCAACGGGGCGGTCAAAAAAAGTAGCCTATGTTCTTCTCAAGCTTCTACAACTATCTTTACACGCAACATTTCCTCCGTTACTAAGTAAAATAAGAACAAACAAACATACTCTTGCATTTATAATGTTAGCAAGGATGTAAAATGTTTTTAGATTTGGACAAAAACTATTTAACCAACCTTGAAGTGTTTGCCTTTGTCATTGAAATTATGTATGCGAGGTCTTTAAAGGTTTAGGTGACTTCTAGGCTGTGTTGAGAAGGAAATCCCCAACATCACAGTCTTTAGGTTTTTTTATTTGCGCTCTGTAACTATACAAACCCTAACTACAAAAATGTTGCACTTTAAGAAAAGTATCTTCACGCCCATGTCCCCGAAGAGCTAGACGGAGGTTCAACTAGGGAACCCTTAACCAGCCGAAGACACTGAGTCTCCAAATTGATAGGTGGCAAGCCTATCATCGCCAACGGGGCAGATATCCAATCGGAAAAAACAAATTTTTTGTATGTTGCCAAACCCGGGTATAGAACCCGGAACCTCATGAAGTCAAGTCCAAAACTTAGTCCACTAGACCACAGAGGCGATAACACTTGCAGAAAATTGATTTTATTTGGATACTGTACTTTCATCAAAATATTGGTAGCGATTCTGCTGTTTAGCAACTTATTTTAGATTCATGCTATCTTTTTCAAATGAAACAAAAACGAAAGAGATGGAACATTTTAGACATGTCAGATTAGTCCGGACTTGTCTAATTGTATCTAATGTTTTTAATCAACGTTTTCCGAATGATAGATTAAACATCTGTACAAATGTCATGTACAAACTAAGCTGACAGGAATAAAAGTTAAAGAAAGATAGCACTAGTTTAAAATTGGTTTAGTAAGTGCGGAACAAAATTACCACCATTTTTTTTTTCCTGTGTTGGTCCGGGCTCCTTTGTAGAATATACCATCTTGCCAGGCAGCTCGAAAAAGGCGAGAATGGGCTTACCGTTACTAACACCGTGACATCCTACTAGGTGGTAGAGTTTCTCGGCGACTCGCCCAGATTAGTACCACCGCCTTACCTATTCCTGCCACCATAACGTCCAATGCTTCACGTTGACGTGTTCCGGTTCGGAGGGTAAGGTAGCCGATAAACTTTCTTCTGTTCGAGGTCTAACATTCCTGCCTCAAGTTGGCAACGCACCATTACCACCTTTGGTGTCTCTAGGCAGCGAGAATTTCTTACCGTCAGGAAATCCGTCTGCTTGTTTGCCTTCCAATATCATAAAAAAATGTGTGATTTAGCCGTTTTGTCATACGTAAACTATTGTATAGCTGGAAAGTAAAGAAAATTAATATATTTTTGACATGGCAGTGAAACAGCCCAATCGTGAATTTTAGTATGGTGTAAAGTTTATGAAATGAGGATTTGTAGAATAAAAATTAGACATATTATATTTGCAAAATATAATGATTTTATATTTTCATTTATTTTTAAATAGATAAATTTTATGTTTTAGGAAAAACTGAGCTTAAAATTAGTTCAAAAAGTTGATTGGGATTACCCGTTTTCTGTAAACACATCTTCAATAGAAACTAATGTATTTTTTGCCAGACGGGAACGACAAAAATTTTGCTTTTTGTGAAAGTATACCAATTTTTTCTATCATGCCTAATTTATTTGATCGTGTTTTCACATATCAAAGTAAGTAGTAAGTTTGTATGAACATATCAAAGGTCTAGCTTTAAATAATTGTGAGAATATGCCGATATTTAGGATACATAGCGCCTGAGGGATTTCTCTTGATCCAGTTATTGAAGTTTTTAATTTTATTTTCACTATCATTTTTATTAGCTGTTGCCTGCCCGCATTTTCACAGAAACCCGTTGTTCGATCGGGATTAAAAGTCTATATTTTAATCCAGGTCATAATCTATCTGTGTTCCAAATTTCAGACAAATCCGTTCAGCCATTCGAGCGTGAAAGAGTAACAAACATCCATACAGTACAGTGCTATTTAAATTATGCTCACTATAGAACTAGAATACTACTAATATTATAAATGCGACAGTTTGTGAGTGTGTATGTACAGTACTACTATTTAAATAATGCGCTTCGGCTTTACACTTTTTACTCTATTTACATTTTAAACTTTTATTTTTAAATTGACTGACCTAATCTAAATTTAAGCGAAATGATTAATTATGTGTAATAACAACTTTATAAAGATATCTTTAAAATACATTCGGATTTCCGAAGCTTGACGAATATAGTCGAAGCGCATAATTTAAATACGAGTAGTTCTGTACGTATGTGGTTACTTTTGGATACCTAAATTAAGTATTACCCCACATTGATCCCGCTAGCTGTTCTCTTATGAATAATGCAAGTATGCAAAGTTTTGTGATTCCAAGAGGTTTCGTGAGCTGGTTGAAATCACAGTTGGAGGTGACATCGTGTTTTGAATAAAGATGCTTGACGACTGCTGGTTTTTCCTAAACGCGTGAGAATTTGTGTAAAACTTACACAGTAATGGATTATTTTTGACCACCTTCAAAAGTAAGTACGTTCTACTTTATTCGTATTCCTATTCTCTTGACAGATTTAAATTTAGAAACATTAGATTCTTCTCAAGCCATTCAGAACACAACTACATTTATATTAAAACAATAAAAACAAACTGCAAAGTATTTTACTAGGAGCGCGGTGCTGCAGAGCACCTGGATTGTTACCACATTACTAATAATTTTCACCATATAGTCAGTATTCCTCATTGTTGTGTTCCATGCTGAAGGGCACATAGACTTGACACATAAGACCAGTAACATTTACGGTATTTAAAGGCAACAGTTGTCATTCACAAGTAAACTGGTGTTGGTCCGGGCTCCATTGCAGAATATGCCATCTGCCTTCCTGTCAGCTCGTAAAAGGTGATCACAGGCTTACCGTCACTAACACCGTGGCATCTGAATAGGTGGTAGAGTTTTGCAGCGACTCGCCCGGATTGGTACCACCGCCTTACTTATTCCTGTTGCCATAAACTTAGTGCTTGCCGTAACGTGAACTTACTTAGCTAGATGCCTAACATTCTGGCCTCAGGTTGGCAACGCACCTTTACTACCTTTGGTGTCTAAGCCGCGTAAATTTCTAACCATCAGGATATCCGTCTGCTTGTTTGCCTTCCAATATCATAAAAATAAAACTCATTTCGCTCTTTCGTACTGCGTTGTCGGATAAAAAAATACGAGACTGTTAGGTAGTTAATAGTGCATTGTTGCGATGATTAATTCTCGTTTAATGTGACGTGGGTGAATACCATTACATTATTTAGCTACGGTTGGGTGATTTACATTGAATAGGGATTTGCCAACCTCGATCGTATTACCACTGTTGAAGGCAAATCGTCATAAATATTGATAATTAGCTTATTGTTGGCAATTGCATAAAAAATCAATTAAACAAGGAGTATAACACGCAGCAACTTTATTATAATTTCTTCTTCTTCTTTTATAAATATGGCTTTCAATCGTTTTTCACGACTTATTTAGCTAATGTCAGGTACGGGAATTAAGTCTTTATTTCAGTCATTAGTCACTATTTACAAATTCATTTCAGGCTCTTGAGTAAAATGGTTGCTTCGATACTCAAGCTAATCTAATGAGATTCGGCGACAGGGAGGAAATACACGGTACACTAATTTCTTCATAATTATTTCACTTGTGCCATTTATCTGAACAAAATTAAACAAATTCCCACCTTAATTAACTAATTTTAATCATAATTAACACCAAATTCACATACGACCATCTTCTTTCAAGATAGCGACAAAACTCCTTATTATAATTTATGCCTTCTGTAGTATGTTCGGGCAAAATGCGTTCGGAAACATGTTACTGATTTTATGTCTTCTGTAGTCAGTTCGGGCAAAGTGCGTTCGGAAACATGTAACGGATTTTATGCCTTCTGTAGTAATTTCGGGCAAAGTGCGCTAGGAAACATGTAGCGGATTTTATGCCTTCTGTAGTCAGTTAGTTCAGGCAAAATGTGTTCGGAAACATGTTACAAATTACTGTTTCGGAACATCGAAATTTTGTCCAAAGAAAATTATTGACGCATGTAGTAGGTTTATCTTTTTATGTCAAAATACAGCAAACTAGCTGGCAGCTCCCCTGGTGGTAAGAGATAACTGCCTTTGGACGCCATAGGCGTTGAAGGTGTGTCGCGGTCCTGTGGCACTGGTGTTAGGCCAATTGTACAAGTCTACAGGCTATTCTACCCTCCAGACCGGAACGTGCCATTGCCATTATAGCGGCAGGTATATGGTAATGACCTGTTTCGCTTTTAGTCGCCTCTCACTAGCTATCAGGCAGGACAGCAAGTGGTCTATTCTGCATAGGAGACCAGAACTGACGCAGAGGTTTTATGAACTTTTTATTATTCGGACGGAATTATTCTAAACGAACATGGCGGACCTTAGAAACACATTTTCCGGTTCTATCCGTTTCTGACGCTCTGAACCGCTGTTCGCTAGAGCGAGTAATATATTATTGTAAGTTCGGCCGCGTGCGGTGGAATTCCGCAGTTCTACAGTTATGGTAATTTTTAACGAAGATGTAGTCCAACCTTTATGCTACTACGTGTTAACTGAAAGATAGAAAAACACGGCTATGACATCAACTGTCTTATTAATAAGCAAAGACTAAAGTACTCCAAGATTTTATTTGATATTAAAGAGAGACACTTATAGGACAAGCATAATAATATAATGTCGGTTTAGCACACATATTAGCATATCGCACATTTGGACGAGTCGGCACAGGGCTCATCGGAGCGCAATAATCCGCCTAGATCGCTTCTGTACATGTTTTATGAAATAACGCAAACTATGCCAGGCCGCTTCTTTGTGGATTTTTCCGTGGTGAATTTTCGCGCGGCACACCTCGCGCATTTCTCGATGCGACCTAATGTTACTTTGACGCTAAATTATTGTTGTACGACAAATATAAGAGGCGCCACTTTCCAATCTGATGATTTTAAAGTACAGTTGCCGCTTTTCTTTATCGCTGTACCCTTTGGTACTAAGTAACAAAAATCTGATCCGGCCTGGCCTGCCTGAGTGTGCTTGCAATTTCGTACGCCCCGACCCGACACGCTGCGACCCGTCGACAGTGTGCGCTATTCTTTAAATGTAACTTGACATTATTAGATAAATTTATTTATGATGATTGTTATTGGCTGTGAACAAAAAGTAATTATTTTTAATGTAATATATTTAAAACATCGCCGTACTTATTTGATTAGATAGATATAACTGATTGGTGTAATTGTGTGTCACAAATTGCGTTTTTACAAAAAAAAAATGTACTGTACTAGGCGAAGAGCAGTCATACTTTTAAAACCAATTGAAAAAAAGGAGGAGGTTTCATATACATTCGATTCACAAATCATGTTTTTTTATTTGAAACAGCGTGCCAAATTATAGTAGTACAATTTAAATTATGCGCTTCGCCTATATTCGTCAAGCTTTGGAAATCCGAATGTATTTTAAAGATATTTATGTGTAGATAGAGTTGTTATTACACATAATTAATTATTTCGCTTGAATTTAGATTAGGTCGGCCAATTTAAAATTAAAAATAGTGTAGAAAAAAAAGAAAGCCGAAGCTCGTAATTTAAATAGTAGTACTATACGTGGTCGTTCCATTGCGATCAAGTCTGGATCTGATAACTAAATCCCAGTAAATAAAGGAAAACAACTACTTTTTTAGACATAGGTTAGGTACTTACTTATTGAAATCGGAATCGGTTTCTTGCAATTTTATTGCGCTTGAATTATGTAACACTAACTTGCCCGCGACGTTGCCCGCGTGGTTAATGGTCCCACAGGAACATTGTTTCGGGATAAAAACTATCCTATGTGCTAATCCAAGTTACCCGCTATATGTTTACCAAATTTCATGAACATCGGTTCAGCAGTTTTAGGGTATTGCTTAACATAGTTGCAACATCATACTAACGGCCTTTGATTTAAACGAGGCGATCAGATAAAAGTAAAATTTTCGTAAAACACATAGCTCGTGCCAGATAATTGCTTATTTGTCCACCTGGTTAAGAGCAAAGACACGTTATTTATGACTCTTTTTACGCTTCCAACAGTTGAACAATGACGTTCGAAGCATATTTCATTTTTGTTACCGTTTATCGAGCCCCTTTAGCATGTACTTTTCTCGTTATCCATTAAAAACGGGTTATTCAACAAAAAGAAAATGTGGTATTTCCAATTTTCTAATAAAAAATATGTGCCCGGTTGGCGATAGGCTTGCCACCTATCACATTGTAGGACTTAGTGTCTTCGGCTAGTCGTGGGTGCCCTGGTTGTGCCTCTGCCTACCCCTTCGGGGATACGGCCGTGAAGATACTTACTTCTTCTTATTTAAATATGGCTTTCGATCGTTTTTCACGATTTACTTTGCTAAAGTCAAGTTTGTTATTACTAATTCTTATACAGTCAGGAATCATTATGTACAAAGTCATGTCAGGTCAGGGTGTTTAGTAAAGCGGTGGTTTCGTTCCTCAAGCTCATGTAGTGAGATTTGACGGCAGCAAGGAAATAGACGATACACTAATTTCTTCATGATTATTTTATTTGTTTACTTTCACTGACAAAAATTAATCTAATTCCCACCCAAATTAACCAATTTCACTCAATATAAACACGAAATTCAATAATAGTGAAAAAATTACGACCATCTTCATTCACGATGGCGCCATGTACTTTGTACCAAAACTCCATGTACTTTTCTTGTTATCCATAAATTACGGGTTTTCATGATAAAAACAAAAGTGAAGTGACAAGTGAGTGACATTTCAGGTGTCAAAAAACAAAGTATCTTCACGCTCGTATTCCTAAAGTGTTAGGTAGAGGTACTACTAGCCGAAGACTACAAATCTCGCAATGTGATAGGTATAAGATATAGCAACCTGGGCGCATATTCAATCGTATGTCGTTTTTATTAGAAAATGTAAAAAAAACATATTTAAGTTTTGTCCCCGGTCTAGATATCGAACCCATTATTACCTCGTTAACTCAAGTCCAACACCGGAGCGGATAAAAAAATTTTCGTCCCTATCTTCTTTTATGGAAACGAAAGAAGTTATAAATAATAAATAAATAAATAAACATCCCTGGAGAAATCACACGAATTGAATCTAACCCCAAAGTAAGCAAATTATATGCTTGTGTTATGGGTGTTAGTCAACGATACTAATACATAGAAATACTTAAATAGATGCCAGAATATATTTAATAAACACCCAGACCCGGAAATGCAGACATCTAAATGTTCATCACACAAATGCCTACCCCTGTCGGGAATCGAACCCGAGCCTCGCGTTTGGTCGATGTAGTTAAGCGTGTACGTTAGCCACTCGACCAACAAGGCGGTATGTACACATAGTGTAAAATAACAAGCTTCAAGATTTTTTAACTGCTGGTCTTCTCAATATACCCATTCCGAAAAATTAAAAGAATGTTATAGGAAAACAACACCGAAAGATTTTTCAAAATGTATTTTAAGAGGGTAAAATAACATACAAAATTTAATTAAAACTATATTATTTTTTATTCCAAATGAATAAAGTATCGTCAGTATTAAAATGTACAAAATAGTGTTATAGGATTTTTTGAATTTCATCCCTTAAAGGTGTATGTACATTTTATGAAAAAATTAAGTTTATGATTAATAACTACAAAATTAATAGTTAATTAATTAAAGAAACAATTAGGGTTTTTTTGACTACCGCCATAACGTCCAATGCTTGCCGTTGACGTGTTTCGGTAAGGTAGCCGGTAAACTTACATTTGCTCGATGCTTAAGGTTGCTTCAGGTTGGCAAACGCACCATTACACCTTTGGTGTTTCTGCGTGAATTTTTACCAAAACAACAAAAATGCTATATGAATAAACTACGACCAAATCGGTGATAGCAAATAGTATATAAATAATTGGAAAACTCCACAATTTCTGGCCACAGTCATAAAGCCCAATTCGGAAATTGTTGGTAGCTAAGAACAACATAAATCATATTAGCCTTCAAATAAAAATAAAATAATTATGAATGCGAAAGTTTGTATGTTTGTTTGTTTGTTTGTTGGTAACTCCTTCACGCAAAAACTGTTAAATCGATATTCATGAAATTCGGCACTCACATAGAGGGTAGCTTGGATTAACACAAAGGATAGTTTTTGTTCGGAAACAATGTTCCTGAGGGACCACTAACCACGCGGGCAACGCCGCTGCCAACAGCTGGTATAAAATATATACACGCACATAGTTCAAACTTATATCCTTTCCTTCTGGAATTGAAAATAAACATAAAGTCGAAATGCGAACCCTCTCCTTTTTAAAATCCGGTAAATTCCTTGCCTCGGCACTTGTATTTAGATTACACCTTCCGATATTATTTCATATATTACACATATTATTTCAATCACCATTTATTCTCCGCAAAAAGCACCCTTACACTTCCAATGATAAAGTTGCATTTGGACATTGAAATGATATTTTGTTTACAAGTCCAGGTGTAAATACAAAACACAGCGTCATTATTCGCGTAAATTATAAAATTTATAGCCGTTATTGAAGGAAATCTGACACAAAGCCAAAAGTAATAGATAAAACCGAAGTTCCCACTGGCAGGATGCCATGCTTCCTATATATCTTATATTTGTGACTAGTTTTCCGACCCCGACCGTGACATGGACGACACAATATATTACAAAGACACAAGTTATTTAAGATATTTGCACACCACAATGTGGTAGAACATGTTGGTACGAATAAGTATTCTGTGAAAACTTTTAAACACATTCCGCAAATAAATAAATTTCACATAAATTTTCGCTGTTACTATAACGTAACAGTTCCTTTTATATGATAAAAGACAAACAAGCAGACGGATTTCCTGATGATACGAAATTCACGTCGCCTAGAGGCACCAAAGGTGGTAATGGTGCGTTGCCAACATGCGGCCGGGATGTTAGGCCTCGTGCAAAAGTAAGTTTACCGGCTACCTTACCCTCCAAACTGGAACACGTCATGACGTTATGGCGGCAGTAATAGGTAAGGCGGTGGTACCAATCCGGATGAGTCGCTGCGAAACTCTACCACCCAGTCGATGTCTAGGTGTTAGTGACGATAAGCCTATGCTCGCCTTGAAAAAAAGTGGCCATGATAATATACGGACGGACAGACAGACTTAAGGAATCTAAAAGGGTTGCGTTTTTCAGCCTTTGACTACGGAACGTTAAAAACGTATATACGGGAATTCAATTTTCGATTTTTATAATACAGAAACAGTCAGGGGAATGATGATTGACGAAATGACGATTTAGTTTCGATTTTGACTCCTGTAGGGTTACTCTTGAACCTCAATTCATGCCATATTGAAAATTGGAATCGATTATGCCATTTTAGGTACTCTTGAACGCAATATTGGCGAATTATTAACATTTAGTTAATAGTAAACAATTAATTATTTTATAGGATTCGTTGAATTTATTTGTAAATGAATGTTAATAATCCACTAGTACTGTGTACGGAAGTTCCTAAAATGACTTATTCGATTCCGATTTGTAATTCATATGGTATCGAGATTTAAGAGTAACCCTACTGACCAGATAATTTATCATCACTATAAACAAACAACACGTGGGAGAAAACTGACACCAAGATGATTGACACGATTTTAATATCTCAAAAGAATGCTACGAATATAGCAGTAATATCTTCAACACAGGGAACAGTATTTATTGTTCTCTTATCTGAGTATGACGAGTAATAAGCAGTAAAAGCTAAATAACTCATGGTCCCAGGACATAATGTAATTAAGTATATTACAATAAAAAAGTATCTTCACGCCCCTGTCTACGAAGGGTAAGGCAGAGGCACCACCAGAGCACCCACGACTAGCCAAAGACGCTAAGTCCCACTATGTGATAGGTGGCAAGCCTATCGCCAACCTGGCACATATCTAATCCCGAGCAACGTTATTTTTATTAGACAAATTAAAATATGCATTTTCTAATTTGTTGTTGCCCAACCCGGGAATCGTACCCGAGACCACAAGAAGTCAAGTTCGACGCCGGACCGCTAGACCATAGAGGCGATATTACAATAAAAAAGTATCTTAACGCCCATATCTCCGAAGATGTAGGAAGAGGTACAACCAAGGCACCCACGACTAGCCGGAGACACTAAATCCCACAATATGATAGGCGGCAAGCCTATCGCCAACCGGGCATATATCCAATCCCGAGCAAAAAAAAAACAACAAGGTGCTTGTAAATTGATTAAATTAACTAAAACTAGTACAATATACAATATTAGTATACTAGACTTGCATAAGATTACGGCTATAAAATGGCAATGCACCTAAAACAATTATGGTATATAGGCCTATAGACCGTCTCTTCCCATCGGAATAGCCGCCTGCTTCTTTTCTACAGACATAAAAAAATGTTACCTTTATGAGATATTATAGTCTTTATATTGGATTTTCAAGATTTATATTATACTCTATATATTTATTTTCGAGATTTTTGTATACTAGCTGATTCTTAAATTTTCTAAATTTATGTTAAATTTATGTTTTCTCTTTCATAAGAACCCTCTTTTACTAATAACTAATGTAACACGTTCGCACGAACGCACCGTCTAAACGGAACCCTTATTGTGACACTATATTTCCCCATACTAATTTTGCCGACGTTCATTGACGTTTTGACTATACCGCATGTAATAATTGGTGATACTGTAGCTCAAACGTCATTAAACGTCGACGTTTAAAGACGTTCTGTTTCTAAATTCAATATTTAATAGCTTAGCAATTATTATTAAAACGCTTTAATACGTCCCTTTTTTTGGAAAGTCAGTTGACTTTGTATCATATGAAGAATTTAGATCATGGATAAAAACATACCAACGTTCTACATATTATCATCTATATCTATCTGCGCACAGGCTGACTGCAGTATGGCATCGGTAAACATCACTGACGTTATTAAACTTGTGTATTAAATCTACGAACTGGATAAAAAGTTACTTGTCATGGCGCTAGCCTCGAAAATTTGATACTTTGTGGCACTAGAGTGCTCCTCAATTAAATTACAATGGCAACGTTTTTTGAAAAAGAGGAACTTTAATACTGACGTCTTCAGAAGTTATTCGCTATCGCATATGCGGAAAATTGACGGTAGGAAACGTCGTTTGCACGAACGCGATAACTAAAAAAATAATTATCAAAATTGTTTCATCCGTGAAGGACTACTGCAATTGATCATGGAAAATAGAAATTATATTTATATATTTGTAGATGGAGTAACTTTTACGCGTAAGAAGGTAGAGTGAAAGGTTCGGTAGATTTGAGGGAAACCTTAATAACTAGAAGGCGCCTCATTCCTAAATACCAAGTTGATATTTTATAGTAATAAAGCCATAAACGTGGTATGCAAAGTAGAATTGTGAAATAACATTGGCATTAGTTCTAGTCCCCTATAAGGGTCAATGCACATACGTCAGTGTAGTCTTCGGGACGAGTTGCGTCAGAACCTAAAAACCTAAAAATGTCGCTTCTTAAAATAAGTATGAACCTGTTTACACCATAATTGTTTATTCACGAAAACTATATGCTTGTTCGTTGTCTTATCACATAAAAGAAACAAACACTTCAATGGCGCTGGCAAACGAATCTTCAGTGGCCGTGCGTCAAAGCAAACAATATTTAACTGAATTTCTTTCATATTTTTACAATAAATAATTAATGTGGAGTTATTAATTGATCGCATTATTAGCGATTATACGGCTTGTTTTACGCAATGTGTATTGATAAGAAGTACAAACAGTGAAATTAAATTGGATGAAAAATTCTTGTCACGTCTTTGATGTTGTATGAAGAGATAGCGCCGGACCGGTCTTTAAGGGTCCATGTATGCCAACAGTATAATGTTATATGTCAACAGTATAATGTTTTTTTCATACAAAGCAATCATGGATCTTGGTGACAAAAATACACAAGATTAACATGAATATGCTTTATAAGACTACTGTTTTCAAAACAAGATTCATCTTACTTTGCTCGATAGAAAAAAATCGAAAAGTTAATCCTTTTTTGAAAACAAAACCGAACTGTGTACTTCAATTATGAAAATATCGACACCAGATTTAACTTTTAGTGTCAAAAATAGTGATTTGTCGCTTAAGACGTTTACTTTAGAGCGCAATACTTCATAGTAATCCATGATCCGGGGGAGTGCGGTGATTGGCTCTTCTGGCTGACTAAGCATGGGGCTTTAATACATGTTATCGGCACAAGTCCCTGATGCGTCCCGGACGCCGCATGTGTATAGACCTTAACATCATCACGAACTCAAGTAAGATTTTAATGATTATTTAACAGCCTTCCGATGTTCACACTACGAATTTATTGCTAACAAAATATTATCGTAATCGCTGATTTGTTTGATCTCGAAATTGTGCAGATAAACATTTTACGCAGTTGTTTACAATGAAATATTGCTTTGATGTATGTTATTTCTTAGATAATTAGCACGAATTTTTGTGAAACAGCGAACAAAAAAGGACAAACAATATTGCTCTCCTGATGGTAACAACTGTGGTCTATAGACAGCATAGATTTTAAAGGTGCGTTACTGACTTGAGGCTAGGATGTTAGGCAAATCGTGCAAGTCTATCGACTTGTAGAAATAATGGCAAATGAAAGATTGACAAA
>NJDD01001575.1:368771-424110 GCA_002245505.1 Calephelis nemesis
TTATGGTACTATGGTACCACCGCTTTAGTTACTCTTACTGCCATAACGTCCGTGCTTGCTTGAGGTGTTCCGTAGCAGATGGTAGCCAGTACAACTGCACACGTTTCGGCCCTGATTAGTGTTTTGCATAGCCGTGTGCCGCCTATGGAGTTGCACAATAGTCCTGACAGCCGGACAGGATAGCAACCTATCCCTTATGGTATCTTTAGGCCACGGTTGTTTCTTACCATCATGAGAACCGTGTTATTGTTTTCTGCCTATCAAATAGAAAAATCTGTGTAGTCATATGCCTTCAAATCTTCGGCTGCCTTTCTCTATAGACTGCAACGCGACAGCAGCGAGCACTGACATTGATTTGACTAAACTCGTTACGCCATCCATATCTATCTATGTGTTGCCGACCATAAACTAAGTTGTTTTCTTTTGTCTGAGTATAGCACCTTTTTTTACGCTTGGAAATCCTCATTGATACCACTCCGTCCCCTTAACACCTCGCTGCTTCTTCCTCCTTCGCCAGGTAAAGGGGGCTTTGGGAACGCTTTCGGTCACATCCACTGCTACTCGACAGAGGGTTGCAGATCGTCTCAAGTGGTGCGTGGAGTAACAAACTTCCTCCAGGTCCCAATGGCAACAACTATCCCCGTATCTGTCGCGAACCCATGACGTGGCGAGCAAGATAAAAATACACTCACCTTTTCGCAGGTCTTCCAGCTTTCATTCAAAGCAAGTGAAAGGGCTCACCATGCCGCCTGCTAATAGTGTCCCCTCTTGTCTGGTACGGAAGAGCATATTCTGGTATAATTGGTTTCCCTGAGGTCCTAGCCTGACTTCAGATAATCGCCCTTTCTGCTTTGACAAGGCTTGGACCGTAAAGGTATCTTGTATATCACCGGATACCTTACCCTCCAATCTGAACACAAGAATTACCATTCTTGTGTAATGATTGCAGAAATAGGTGCGGCGGCCCCATCCGAACTTTCTGGTCCAATATACGCATTGACTACAGCAGACTCCAAGTTCGATTCCTATATCGAGCCACTCCCCCTTTCTAATAACAAAGTTGCCCGGGATGGACAAGTGCTCGGTTGTTTATAGATTTCCCCTTATTACATTATGGTACTAAATTATCTTCAGCTAATCGTAGTTGGCCTGGTTGTACCTCTGCCTACCCCTTCGGGGATTACGTGCATGGATATATAAGTAGGTATACTTATCGAAATTACCACCCAGTGGAATAACCCAGCTATCTGAATTGCTAATTGGTTAACTTGTGTCATATCTATGTCCTGAAAACATTTTAAAAACATGTTATTTGCATATCATAATTATTATTAATTATGCTCATGTTCATAGTTTCGTTGATAGATTATTGTAAATGCCTAACTCTACCGAACATTTTTAATGCCCGGGTTCGATTTCTGACTGGGACATGGATAATTTTGGAAATCTTTAATTTTATTCTCCCAAATTATAAACTGTGCTCCCTCTTCTTGGTTGAGGTGGTAAACGCCTAATGCCACTTAACTACCGCCACCTTGACTTGATGATGAATATCTTCACGATGATGAATGTCAAGATCTCTGTATTCCTGGGTCTTGGTGTTCAAATTCATCCCAGCATCTATTTAATTACTAGCCGATATGGGAAATTTCGTTATATTGGTATTATACATCATATTATACTGCTTCTCAGCAGTGGTATTTGGCGTGAAGATATGTATGTATATGTAAGATGACTTGTTCGTGCAAATGTTTTTCACCATTTTGGATTTCAAGTTCATTGATTTTTTATTGAGTGTTGTGCCGGCTGTAATTTCTAAACTACAAAACTTGTTACTTTGACAAAATACACAAGTAAAGCACATACTACAAAACAAAAAAAATGGACTGCGCCTTAATGAAATGTAGCCAAATTCTGATTTTGACTTATCCCACGGGAGCTTCTTTAGTAAGCGAGTAAAGAGTATCCTATAGCTTTCTTCGAAGTAAAGAGTACCTATTTTCCAAATTTCATTAACGTTGAAACGCGGTCAGGATACAGACAGACAGAAAGACAGACAGAGAGGCAGACAAAGACGAAAAATGCGAAAAATGTGTTCTGCTCCTTATTTTAGTAGCCTGCGCCTTTGTTAAATATCTTCAATGTACCTACAGAATTCACTCTTCTATGGATTTATTATAATTATATTTCTGTGTTGGTATCGCCGACTAACATCCATAAAATAAGCATATAATTTGCTTATTCTGGTGTTAGGTCAATAATTTGTAGTTTATTTATTAAATGAAATGTTTTACACGTTTTCATATTAGTAATTTTAAAATTAATTACTGTAATAAAATAGTTGGTTTCTTATTTACATGTGTTTCTTTTTACCACTCGGCGGTTGGCAATAACATTTATTTTTATTAACATGGATAACATCTTATAGTCCAGTAGAAATGGCCTAAATAAGAAGATGCTGCATTATTTCGTACGAATTTCGAGCTTTTTTTATGATATTGGAAGGCAAACAAGCAGACGGATTTCCTGATGGTAAGAAATTCACGCCGCCTAGAGATACCAAAGGTGGTAATGGTGCGCTGCCAACCTGAGGCTGGGATGTTAAGCCTCGAGCAAAAGTAAGTTTACCGGCTACCTCACCCTCCGAACCGGAATACGCCATAACGCCGTTATGACTGCAGGAATTATAAATCTAGTTAGATGTCACGGTGTTAGTAACGGTAGGCCTATGCTCGCCTTTTACGAGTTGCCTGGCAGGAAGGCAGGTGGTCTTTTCTGCAAAGGGATCCCGGACCATAATCTGAGTGCCCCCGCTAAGATGAGTAAAGCGAAGCACAAAGACACTACGTAACCTAATTACACCTTTGTGGAACCAATGACCTAGGGTCGTATTGCTATATAAATACGATTTAGGAACCTTCAAGAAGAGAGCTCACTCATTCCTTAAAAGTCGGTAAAGTATTTGTAATTCTCCTGGCGTTGCGGATGTAACTTGCTCGTTTGTGTCTTATATGTAAACTAGAGGCCCGCCCCTGGTTCGCACGGTTATGAAATATATTTTGGTTGGCTATTAGCTGAGTAATCGGTTAATAAACACACAAAAAAAAATTAAAAAAAGCATACAGTTGAATTAAAATCTTCCTTTTTATGGAGTCTATTGAAAAGGTTTTTTTCTCGAAAAGCTTGGTCGTATTTTTGAACACTCATAACTTTTGTTTGTACTAAATATTGTATGGCTTGGCCGTTTCCTTACTACAATAACTATTGTATAACAGAAAAGTATAGAACAATGCATATATTTTAACACACATGAGACAATAGCGAAGCAGTCAAGCCGTATATTTTGACTTACAACTTGTTGACAGACGAACAATATTGGCTCGTCCTGGCCACATTTTACATGAAATGTTTTTAATTAGATAGAAATAGCTATTGAAAATAAAATGAAAAATGAAAAAAAAATATTGGAGTAATATGTGTGTTAAAAAGTTGTTACAAAGATATTTAACCATACAACATATTCTACCATTCTTCTTCATATACATATATACATACATACTTCACATTGTGATGTGCAAATATTTGTAAAGATTTAAATCACAGTGCTAATTATTTATACTTTAATAGATATTTTACTTATTTATATGTTAAGTAAGCTGCATCATTTATTACAAACAATTTTAATACTAACTACTGTACACTAACACCGTTTCAGGAGTTCAGTCAGGAGAAGAAACGTGGAACAAACTCCTTGGCGACCATGATTTCTTTACTTAAATTAGGTTTAGTTCTTTTACTTCACTTAGCCTGTGGCGCCGGATGCTTTATTTCATGAAAAATTATTGTGTGAAACTACTGAATAAGCTAAATTGAAAAAACTTTTTTTATATAAAATATTTTCTAAATTTTTATTTGTCTGACAATAAAAAAATCAATTGTCCACCAAAAAATCGACGCAGATATTTTGTAACGCATTAGTTAAAAATTAAGTAATAAAAAAAATCAAAACAAAAAAAATGTTTTAAAAACAGCAAATGGTTGGTTGTGGTTATATTTTCGCCTAAAGTAAACAAAAATATTTTTGAAGACAGGATTTTATTTCTTGGATCTAATTTGTTGTATATAAATTATAATGAAGTTTTTTCATTAATATACCTCCCTTTGTTTCTATTATTATACTTTAAACGAGCTATTCTTGTATGTTTATCGGTTTGTCCCAATTAGTGCTAATGATTTCCACGAAATGTTGTATCTTTTACTAATGTTTAGGTATAAAACTAAGATTCGTTTCGTGTCACTGATTATTTGTTTTCTCATTAAAAATGCATTTATATTTTATACTAGATGACGACAGACGTTGCCCTGTCTCAACTTTGAGTGTTGAATTCTTAAATTTGATTATATATAGTCGCCTCTGTGGTCCAGCGGTTCAGGTGTTGGACTTGAGGTCAGGTCCAGGGTTCGATTCCTGGTCGGGCAACAAAAAGAAAATTTGGTTTTTCTAATATTCTAATAAAAAAATGTTGCTCGGGATTGGAGATGTGCCCGGTTGGCGATAGGCTTGCCACCTATCACATTGTGGGACTTAGTGTCTTCGGCTAGTCGTGGGTTAGGTAGCCCTTTCTGTGCCTGTGCCTACGTCTTCGGGGATATGGGCTTGTAATATACTTTAAACTTGACTAAACTTTTACTTTAAACTTTAAATATGGGGATATACTTTAAACTTTTAAAAACATATGGCGCTATATCCAATGTAAATTATTCAAAAACAGTTGACGCTATTTTATTACGCTATTTTTTTTCATTAAATGGCGATTTAGACAGTATGAACTTATCGTGTTACCAATATTTAAAAATAGCTGGAGTAGATTAGATTAAAATGTTATCATCCGAGCCAATCTCGGTTGCCCAGCTTACTTATTACATGATATAAATTGTAGAAACCTTTAACCTACGTGTTTATTTATAGATCTTACCGCTTCATACATGAGCGTTATCGGCGCAAGCGCATATGCGCAGGCGAAGCTGGTAACTGCGTTTACATTTGCATTGGCCTTGGTTATGTGCCTGCGCGACTACCACTCGCTGTTGCTGTCATGTTTACTTACAATGGTTTTATTGGGATATAATACGAACAAATTAATTGTTTAGCTTATTGAAATAAATAAATAAATTATGAAATAAACTGCAGGGAGTTTAGTCTATCCTTAAATAGCTCTTGGTAGTAGAAGGCTGTGCAGCCGCTCGACTGGATTGTTACAACCGCTTAATCTATTTTACTGGCATAGTGAGTACTAACTTGCCTTCTGTTTTGGAGGGTAAAGGAGGTGAGGTGCTGGTACTTACTCTTATGAGTTCCGTTTGTAAAATTATCGACGCACCAGCAACATTTAAGATGTTTCCTATAAAGATAACCGCCCTATTCACTATCTAATAAAATATGACGTTTAAGAGGTAGACAAGCTACATAAAATTGGCATGCTATGTGGGAAACAAAATGTCTAAACGCCTTAAAGTAGTAAGAAAAAGATAAATGAGACTGATCTGAGGCAAGCTCATGAAAACAGAGATGATTGCCAATGGACTCACTACCTATCAGGGATGCCGAAGATCGAGGAATGTGAAGAAGTTAGACGCAGACCCTGGGCTTTCTTACCCAAACGTGTTGAATAATATTAACGCCAGGATAATGATGATCAGCGTGCTATAGCAATTTGTACTTACGTAGTGGTTATAAAATACTTACCTGTAAGTACTACTTTGTGGTCACCAAATATTTTACCAAGTGGAAGGCGAAGAATTTCATAGAAATGTGAGCCTGACCCATCCCTACCGTCATGTCAGTTCTCACCGTTATATTTTTGCGTATAAATCTGTTAATATCAATGCAACTTTGTAAAAAGTGACATATGTAGAAAGTAGGTAGTACTTGTAACTTGTAAGTCTATCGTCTCCCTCTCTTCTATTTAGATATCAGAATAAAAAGTACCTACCTTGTCTTCTTCAACTTTCTAACTATCCCCACACAGCTAAATGTAATAACTAAACACCCATACATCGCGCTGCGACGTAAAAGAAAGGCAAAGAAATAAACTTTGGTATTAATAACTAACATTAGTAAGGATAATGTGACGACGTAACATAAAAATTAAATTCGGTTTTATGTTTTACTGCTTATAAACCACTTAAGGCTGGATTTCACTGTCGAATTTAAACGCGATCAACGTAAAAACGCGTTTAGTTAATAAAATATTAACACTAATATCCTATCCTACTAATATTATAAATGCGAAAGTTTGTAAGGACGTGTGTATGTTTGTTACTCTTTCACGCTCGAATGGCTGAACGGATTTGTCTGAAATTTGGAACACAGAAAGATTGTGGATTATATTAACATACAGGCTACTTTTAATCCCGATCGCACTACGGGTTCCTGCGAAAATTCGGGCGAAGCCGCAGGCGCTACTATGTAATAAAACATTTACAATGTCCAAATTTTCTTTCGGTCATAAAATTGACATGATTGACAGTCTTAACAAAATTTGACTAAACGCCTTACATACATATCTTCCCGCCAAGTCCTTTACCGGGTAGGCAGAGAGTATCGAGTGCCAGACCTCACGATCCTGACAAACCTGTCTTGCTTCCTTCACATTCATTACCCTTTTCATACAAACACGCCGGTTTCGGAGACTTTTGACACCACCTTCGGATAATATCCGATTGATCTGATCGTGAAATGTCAGCCTTGGTCTCCCCGGGTACCTACATCCATCCACAATCGCATTGTATATCTTTGTCAATCTTTCATCTGTCATTCTTTCCACATGACCGAATCAGCGGAGCATGCCCTTTCGCATTTTAACACCAACACTTTCTTTCAATCCCACTCTTTCTCGGATTTTATTAAATCCTACTAAACGCCTTTTTACGTTAATGTCGTTTAAATTCGATGGTGAAACCCAGCCTTAGTCAACCGAACAAAGATGGCGTATATTATAACACCACAAACATGTAACAACGGACACGAATAATCTCCAGAAACTATTTCGATCCTGTGCTATATTTAGAACAATATAAATAGCTGTCGAGTTGAGCCAGTTATCGAGTCGACAATCCCCGAGGCTATTTATAGATCGGTTTAGTCACTTATTTACATAGTAGGTGATACAACTATCCTGTTTTGTGAGTCTTACATATTGTCGCCATAATGTAGCTTTTTTATGTGATTAAAGAGCGGACAAAAATAAACAGTATTTTTTATTGGGATAAAACAGTGATAGTCGCCTTTGTGGTCTAGCGGTCTAAGCGTTGGACTTGACTTCATGAGGTTCGAATCCCGGGTTGGGCAATGTGAAGAAAATGTGGTATTTCCAATTTTCTAATTAAAAAAATGTTGCTTGGGATTGGATGTGTGCCCGGTTGGCGATAGACTGGCCATCTATCAAATTGTGGGACTTATTGTCTTCGGCTAGTCGTGGGTGCCCTGGTTGAGTTCCTGCCAACCTCTAGGGGGATATGGGTGTGAAGATACTTTTTTTTTCAAAACAGTGAATGAGTCAACGGCTTGAATAAGTCAGTGGCTTCTAGACACTTTTGTGACAAATGTTATAGGTGCACTGATCTCTGAAGGAAGCTAAGCTTATGTTAATGTGCAAATATACCTACCTGGGCAATCTGATGCAGAGCATTCTGCCACCAGTGGCCTTCTGGTCTCTGAGTAGTGATCCATGGAACCTGCTCCTCTCTGCTCGCCTCTTACGAGCTGCAAGTTCTCGCTAATACCTATCGTGTTTCGGAAATGTGTGTGTGTGCTTGGGTTCGTGCTTTCGTGTGTGTATGTGTTTGTGTGTGTGTTGGTGTTTTACGTATACAAAGGAGAGAGAGACCTTGGACTGGTTAGGTACTAATTCAAGTTGACTCAATTTCCCCGGAGCTCGGGTCTAGTACTTGCTTCAATTTGGATAGACTTAAAGTAAGGCAGTGGATTCGTACGTGGGCAAGTTGCTGCTCGCCACTCTTCCACCAGTAGTGAAAATACATTTAATCTACACTTCAGTCAGCTAGTATATTAATAATAGAACGAACATTAGTAAAGCTATTTACATAGTCGTAGGTGATAAAAATATCCTGTTTTGAACAGCAAAGGTATGTTATGTTCGTATTCTGTGTTCAAAACAATTTATAATTGATATAAACTTGCCATATTATGAAACAAGATAATAAAAAACAATAATCTGATGTATTTTACTAAGAAATGTAATTGTATCTCACAAATAGGTATATTTATTTTATATGTTTATACTTTACATATATCGTATTTTTTATTAAGTATTTTTATTCAATTATACTCATATATACATACATATACACACGCTTTACATATACACAACATTCCACGTATATTCATTGAAAATGTATGCTCATAGGATGTTGAGTGCTTATTTAGTAATACAATTGTGGTCATTCTGCTGTTTACTAACTAAACTTATTTCAGATGCATGCTATCTTTCTCAAATGAAACAGAAACAAAAGAGATGGAACGTTTTAGTCATGTCAGATTAGTCCGAACATGTCAAATTGTGGTGTTTTTAATCAACGTTTTCCGAGTGATAGATTAAACGTCTGTAGAAATGACGTGTGCGGTCTAATTTAACAGCACTAAAAGTGTTTTGTCTCTTTCTGTTACTCCCGTTGAAAGAAGACAGCGATAACTTAAAATTAGTTTAGTGAGTGCGCAACAAAATTACCACCAATATTGTATGTAAAACGTACTATTAAGTCAGTAGTTCTGCTTTAAGGATATATTTGTAGCTGTACCTACTAAGAGCTGTTTACTTTGTTACAAAATAAAAATTAAATAAATTGGGTATACATATGGTGCATTAGATAGTTATTTATCCCTTGTTGGTCCGCGTCCTGTAGAATAGACCAACTACCATCAAGTCTACTGGTGGCAGAGTGCTGTACAGCAACTTTCCTATTCCGCTTTACCTATTCCTGCTGCCATCACTCTGTCATGTTCCAGTGGTGCGGAGGGTAGGTTAAGCAGTAGACTTGCATAATAATTGGCCTAACACCTTGGCCACAGGAGAGCGACGCACCTACATCTATGGCGTCTTGAGGCTGCGGCTATCTCTGAGTGTATACCCAGAGAGTGGGGGTTGATCGTTGACTTTTGTTTTCAAAAAAAAAATATCCCGAACAATCACACATTACAAGTGGCACATGAATATTTATACTTTACACTAAAATGAACACTACATTTTAAATGACGCAGATTAAGATACGAAATTATTAATGCATCATTAGTTTGTTAAATTGATAATAATAGTGTCACATTTATTTTTTAAGTGTTATTTTTCTAAAATTTATTGGAATTAGGCACATTTATTGCAATTAATTGATATTATGTTTAAAATCAAATAATTAAAATAGGAATGTGAAACATAATACTTTTTTTAAATATACCCAAGATATAAAATTTACCCAAGTGATTAATAACTTAAAAGAATTCTAATGGCTTTTTGAAAAGAGTCACTTTTTCCATTTGAAATCTATTTAAGGTAATGCTTTTTCGAAATGAGCCACTTTTTTCTTTTGAAATCTATTTAAGGTAATAAAAATGGCAATCTAAATGTTTTTTAAATAGACTAAAGATGTTAAATACACTAAAGATGTTACGTTAAGTTCACCCAAGTTATTGATTTATAACTTAAAAGAATTCTAATGGCTTTTTGAAATGAGCCACTTTAAAACCATTTGAAATCTACTTAAGGTAATGCTTTTTTCTTAAGCGTTAAAATAATAAAAACAAAATATAAATGTTTTTTTAAGTAGATTAAAGATTTTATATCTCAAGTTTATTGCGGTTGTTGATTTTTGAATTGATTTAATTGAAGATTTCATTCATAGTGTAGGTGTTATCTCTTCGAAATGAGCCACTTTTATAATTTCAGTTTAATCAATATTATGATAATGCCTTACATTGATAAACATACAAATAGCAAGACAATGTTTGTAAAAAAATGTGATTGGGATGTGATGACCTCATTGCCCGCTTTTAAAATTTTCCATTAAAATGGTACCACGTCGCGATTTTATAATCCTTTTTGGTTAATGAGTCCAAAATGGTTCTATATAAAATTTATAGATTTAATACGCTGGTTTTGGAGACACTTACCACATTTGACAGTGGAATAGGTCTGTCCAGGCACATTCACCAACATTCGCAATATATCTCTGTTTTGTCAATCTTCCATCTGCCATTTTTCCACATGATTGAACGGATCATGTCCAATTAGTATCTAATTATAGATATATTCATATTCAATAATTAAGTGGGTACAGAACGGCTTACTAACAGTATCTACTAACTAGCTGTTGCCCGCGGCGTTGCCCGCGTAGCTAATGAGCCCAATAGAACATTTTGTGGGATAAAAACTATCCTATGTGTTAATTCAAGTTACCCTCTATGTGTGTGTTAAATTTTATGAAAATTGGTTCAGCAGCTTTTTTATGAAGAAGTAACAGACAAACATACAGACTTCAACTATTTTATTGATACCACTTCGCGATTTGGTAATTCTTTATTAATGATGCCAAGATGGCCCCACATCAATTTGATTAATTTTGTAATAGAAGTTTCGAGTTGTAGTGTCTATGTGTGCCAAATTTCATTAAAATTGGTTGAGCAGTTTTTGCGTGAAGAAGTAACAAACATTCGCATTTATAATATTAGTAGGGTAGATATTGCTTCAGCTACGCGTATGAAAATCATTTATATCTCCCGCAAAAACCGGTTTAGATATAAGAATAAAAAGTATTTTCCACTCCCTAGTCTTTTATCTCCGCGCATAAAATTTAAACTACATCGCTCCAAGCTCGAAATAAGGACAAACAAACTTTTGCATTTATGTTAGTATAGATTCTACTTAAAGAAAAAAGTCTCTTCACGCCCATATCCCCGAAGAGGTAGGCAGAGGCACATCCAGGGCACCCACGACTAGCAGAAGACACTAAGTCCCATAATGTGATAGATGGCAAGCCTATCGCCAACCGGGCACATATCCAATCCCGAGCAACTTTTCATTAAATTAGTAAATGGGAAAAAACTAATTTTCTCTTTGTTGCCCGACCCGGGATTTGAACCCGGGACCTCATGCAGTCAAGTCCAACAACTGAACCGCTAGACCACAGAGGCGATATTAGGATAGATTCTACTTAATTATAAAATAGCGATATAACCAGATATCTCTGAAGCAGAACGAGACCGGTCGAGAAAATATTGTTTATTTTGGACGATCTATAAATAAACTGTTTACGGATGAATAAATTACTTTTAATTTAAATATTTATTAAACTATTCCTAGATGAGCCATCGTAAACAGCTCTTGAAATATTCGCCGCATATTTCCTGTAATCTAAGCTGAGTGTTTTTATGGTAGGAAAGAAAATGAGACGGATTTCCTTTTGCTAATTACATGTAAATGTTGGTTAATGTTTATGGTGCGTTGCCAATCTGTAGTTGTCAATTGGTTTTGCTGGTTAGACTCCAAACATAAATAGCGTATCTTATAAGATCTCTGTTACATCCCTGGTGTCTGTCGACGACAGTTAGCTCTTATCATAAGAAAAGCGGCGTACTTGTATGCTATTTATAAAAGAACACTACAATTATGAGTACTGGAGCTGTGGATTGTGGTGATACTGACTTATCTTCTAATTGTAGTACTAACCTTGTTACCGTCGATTATGTAGTGCAATATCTACTGGATGTAGCCAGCAAAAAAAGAACTGTTATTTATCTGTGCATATGTACATGATCAAATTAATACTTTAATGTGCGCACGTTTTAAAATAATAGGCTAGTTAGACGCAGACAGGTGACTCGAGCGTATGTTCCATACGTTTCGGACTTCATCCACGTAAGTACAAGGATTTTCTAAATAGTGTTTTACATAAAAAGGATATAACTACGTGAGCTTTGGTTTAGATTGATATATTGATAGAGTTAAGTTTTTTATCGAAAACACTTAACGTTTGAGTATTTTCTATACAAATCGAAGAGAAAATAAGGTTTTAAAATAACGACATTAGATGCACAATATTTTAGCTGGTTTTAATAGCCGATGTTACATACCACGGAAACTATTTCGTAGATGTTATCTTTTTTAGAAATTTTGCAAACAGTTTTGTGATTACCGACTCAAAGTTTTAGTTCTGAACACGTAAACAACCAATAAATATAAAAAAATATTTCCGAGGTAAACTGTGGCATCGCATTTGAAAATTATACAAGGTTAAATATTGACTGTTTACGTACCTACTTCATTAATTTATTGTATGGAAAAACTAACTACAAAAAACTGTCATTAGTGAGATCTGATAAAATTTTGAGTGGTAGATAATATACATATTTTAAGATATCAGAAGTAAACACTAATTTATTTGTATAATACTAAAAATTCTGTTACTTTTTAGTAAGCGAAATTAGAAAACGTAAAGTAGTATTACCAAAAGGCTATTCCGATGTATTTACATCGGAATAAGATTAAGGGAGTAGTTAATCTCGTGGTATTAACAGACGTTAAAAACATAGTGTTCTTTAAAGTATAGTATGTAGATACAGCATCGAATTGAGCATTTAGATGCTTTTTTTAATGAAATATGTCCTAGATGTAAAATAAGCCTTTATTTTGCTAATTCCGCGTAAGTGTAACCGCTGCGGCAAGTAATCCTCCAAACGACCCACCTCCGCGACCAGAACACGAATATAGGAAGATCTCGGGAAACAATATAGATTGTCACGTTCTTCACATGTGACAACCCTACCTAAAGTTCCCACCTCCCACCACCGCGACCAGATCACAAATAGAGTCCGAACACGGGAAACAAAAATACTTGTCACGTTCTTCGCTAACTTTGTCGAAGCACTCACCACAAAGAACACTAAATCGCACTCGACGTACGTTTCGCCTCGACACCGAGGCATCCTCAGGAAATCGACTGTACCGTACAAACGGCGACACAAGAGTGACTTGCCGCCTTTTTTTTTTAATGACTAAATTGTTGCTAATCTCGCGATTTTATGCAACTTCACCGAATGTTTTGTAAAGTGTCACTTTGTTACGAAGTGACATTTTACTGCGTTTATTAATTAGATAGTAGAGACGGTTAAGTACGAACTTAGCCTTGTTCGTGACTCGCGTAATATGCGGTTCGAACGACATATTTTTGTCTAGAGTGATCCCTAGGTATTTTGTTGAATTTAGTGTTGAAGTAGTGTTTCACAATAATTGTGTATGTTTAAGTTAATAAACTACTTATTGACAGCTACTGCTATGCTTCGAGCTCGTGGTTCTTAAATACTAAGAGGTAATATTATCTTATAAAAAGAAATAGTTTTTATTTTTATATAAATATTCTTTTTTTATTGACTGAATTAGTGCCATAATGAGAATCTCGTATTGTAATAATATTATTAATGCTGATTTAATCATTTCTTTGTATTGTTGTTGACGGACGGGGTAAATATTTATTACGTTTAAAAAAATTCAATTAAACTAATTTATGATTAATACTAGTAAAAATTGTAAATGGTAATACTTGATAGTTGAATACCTATTATATGTATAGCAAAAAGCAAAAAAAATATCTATTTTTTTGCTTTTTGAAACAAAATGCCTCGGAATTAAGATTTTTACATCGGAATTAGCCGCTTCTGACTTCTTCTCAATTTACATTTATTTAAAAAAATTAACAAACATTAACTGTCAAACTGTGAGTATATTTCGAAAAAAGAATAAATAACACTTCGGACAAAAATAGTCAACTTTACAGTAAGGTATAATAAATACTTAATTTTAATTGTTCTTTCGAGTTTTGGTGAAAATACCTCGGAATTAGCTGCGTTTACCTTAGCTGAGAACCATCATGAACACGTGAGATTTCACACGCAAAGTCTGCATCGAAATCGGTTCATTCGTTTAAAAGTTAAGAAACTACACACACACAGACACGCAAAACTTATAGCACACCTCATTTCCGTTGGGAGTTAAAAAGAGATTGCACGGGAACCTGTTTAGATATCGGGATAAAAGTAGCCTATGTCACTCCCCAGGCTTCTATCTCCACACACATAAAATATACCATAATATCACTCTGTGTCAACGTGAAAAGACAAAAACACTTACGCATTTCTAATATTAGTGTGAACTAGAGATAAACCAATTTTAACCGACTCAAACAAAAGAGGTTCTCAATTCGACTGTATGTTTGCAACGCGATTACTCCACCAATAGTCAAACGATTTTGATGGTTCTTTTTTAGAAAGATAGGTCATGATTCCGAGATGGTCCCATATTAGTTTTATCACAACCCGACTAGTGGATTTTGAGTTATACTTGATTGTAACTCAAAAACTTAATAATAGGATGTTGATAAAATTGATACGGGACCATTTCGGAATCATTTGCTATCTTTTGAAAAAATAATTATTAAATCGCGACGACGTGGCGCCCAATGAAATAGTTGGAGTTGGTTTTACAATTTTACTGCTGTGTGTTCAATTAAAATGTTATAGATTTCCTTTAATTTATTCTTAATAAACGAATGTGCCAACCATTTTATTTATTGTGCTTTAAATTGCCTCCGAAATGTGGGTTAAATGCTCACATTATTAATATTTATTAATGTTAGTTATCGACTTTGTGCGATTCATGCTGTTATTATTTTAAAATTATAACATTTATTTCGTCAATGTGTCAATTTTGTGGCCATTATTTATTGTTTACTAGCTGACCCAAAAGTATGCTTACTCTTGAATCTCGATATTATGAGTTTTGTTCGCTTCTGTGGTCAAACGTTCCAGGTGTTGGACTTGAAAGCATGAGGTCCAGGGTTCGATTCCCGGGTCGGGATAAAGGAAATATGGTTTTTCCAATTTTATAATAAAAAAAATGTTGCACGAGATTGGATAGTGCCCGGTTGGCGATAAGCTTGCCACCTATGACAATGTGGGACTTAGTGTATTTGGCTAGTTGTGGGTGCCCTGGTTGTGCCCCTGCCTCCTTTATCGGGGATATGGGAGTGAGGTTTTTTTTTTTGGAAACTTGAATCGTATTCGTCATTTAAGGTACTTTTGAACATAGTATCGGAGTATTTACATTTAGCAACAAATAAATTCAACGAATCCGATTAAATAATGTATTGTTAACTGGTATGTGAATGTTAAGAATTCGCCATTATAGTTTTCAAGAATACCTAAAATGATATACTCGATTCCAATTTCCAGTATTGCATGAATCTACACTACTTCAGATCTACACTATGAATTTTGAATTCTAAAATTTCATAATGTTCCGCTATACGTACATTTTCATGTAGTCTGGTCGAGAACGGAGTTTCCTGCGAAAAACAGTTCTTGTAATCGTAAAAATATGGTTGTTAGTAATTTGGATTCGAAAAAAAATTCTGAGTAATTGGAATTTTTAATGTTACATTAAAATTATTAATAATGGAGCAACAACTCTCGGAGTCGAGACATATCTTACTGAAATTTTCTCCTCTTTTAGGATCTATTTTTTTAATTTCAATTATCTTTAATACTTTTCGAGTTACAGCTACAAAAGGGAGACACCCTTTTTTTCTCTTCTTTTTTTGTTTATAACAATTGTAATTTTTTAGAGCGGGAATATTACAAAATTCCAATTACTCTGAATTTTTTTCCGAATCCAAATTACTAATATCTATATTTTTACTATTAGAAGAACTATTTTTCGCAGGAAACTCACTTCTTGACCAGACTAATATGAACTTTGTCCTGACTATGATATAATAGGGAGACCGAGGTGAGTTGTGACAGAGGAGAGTCGTGACATCTTTGATTTTTGGAAATCTATAAACTTTGTGAATTCACAATAGTACACGTTTGCGAGGTGGAGACTGGAACTGATAAACGTACATTATTGCGAGCTCAATATCCGTTAATAGGTTCCAAAAAATACTCCTGGAAATAATAATAAGAAACACACAAAATAGCAAAGAGGCAGGCAGTACAACCATGGCAACGCAGACTAGCCGAAGACACTCAGTCCCACAATGTGATAAGTAGAAAGCCTATCTAATCCCGAACAAAGCTGTTTTTGTAAAAAAAACTCATTTTTTGTGTTGCCCGACGCGGGGGTCTTACCTGGGAGATCATGAAGTCAATTTGAATGCCAGACCGCTAGACCACAGAGGCGACTATTTATTATATAGTTTACTGTCACAGTGTTTGTTCCAATACTACTACGAAGCGGCTGAATCGATTTTGATGAAATTTTATATGCACACTCATTCGGTCTAACAATAGGTTGTTATCTGTATCTTAAGTGAGAAGTGTAGCCCACCCGTAATGATTTATTCCTTTCTACTAAGATAAAAATCCTAATAACCTAAAAATCGCCTCTGATGTTAGTGGTTGCCTTAAGTCGCCTCATGTCGGATGGTCTGGTGTTGGATATGATTTTAGGAGGACCCCAGTTTGTTTGGGCTCAGTCAGTTCAGTTTGGGCAGCAAAAAAAACAATGTTTATTTATTTTCTAACAAAAACAAAATTGCCCGGGATGTACAAGTGCCGGTTGTCGATATGTGACACCTATATATTATGACACCTACATTGTAGGACTTAGTATCTTTGGCTAGTCGTGAATACCCTGATTTCTGGATACATTTATATCTTCACGCCAAGTCCATTCTGCGCTTGGCAGAATGTTTTGAGTGACAAGTGTCTCGAAAACAATTCAAACAAAACAATATGTACTTATAGTACCTATTACAGTTAAAATTATGCACTTCGGCTTTACACTTTTTACACTTTATACTTTTATTTTTAAATTTGCTGACCTAATCTAAATTTAAGAGAAATATTTAATTATGTAATAATATTATTTATATAGATATCTTCAAAATACATTCGGATTTCCAAAGCTTGATGAACATAGCCGAAGCGCATACTTTAAAAAGTACTAATATACATTAAGAATAGCTCAAAAACCTCTTATCAGTTCTTGATCATATTTCGACCACCACCCACATAAGACTTCTAAAAAACCCATTAAAGTAATGGAAATAAAAAAAGAAATAGCTTTTTTTATTATTTGGCGTGGGCAGTAGTATCTGTTACTAGTCTAGATTAAGCCGTTCCCGTTAAGCTCTCATTTGATAATGTTAAATTTTTGCATAAATTATTCTAATCATTTAATCTCAATAAAAATCCTAAAAAAAACGATTTGGATTAAGTATTTTCCTAAATTTCTCTAGGATTCCATTGTCAAATCTAAACTTAGTGCAATAGCAATGGATCTACTTCGGAAGTACGCTTCTTCAAATGAAAAATGAATTTTTGACATCGGTTCAGAAAGAGCGTAGACATTGGTAAAAAAAGGTAAAGTATCATCACGCCCATATCAGCGAATATGTGGCAGAGACACAATCATGGCATCAACGACTAGCTGAAAACATTAAGTCCGGTTAGCGATAGGTGGCAAGCCTATCTTATCCAATTCCGGGAAACGATATATTTAGTAGAAAATTTAAAAAACACATTTTCTAATGTTTTTTGTTGCAAGAGGCACTTGTCACGAGTCTTTAAAATACTTAAAACTACCATCAAGATCCACCGAAAAACTCAGCGGGCTTGTCTTTTTTTCCTTATTCCATACAAATTTATTAGTAATACATTACACATTATTACTAACAAGAGATTGGAGCAATTAATCCCAAGCACTCTTATCCGATAGATATTCAGCAATGGTATAGTAACTTGTTTATACAATTTCATTTTGATACATTTTTTTAAATTTATTTAATGGAAGGTCTTTCATACAATCGGGAAGCTTATTGTAAAACCGTATATGAAAAAATGGCTTACTCTGTGGAGACGGGACACATGCACATCAAGATTGTTTTTATTCTTGTATTGACTCAGTGTATTTCGCCGTGTTGGTCCGGGCTCCTTTGCAGAATAGACCATTTGCCTTCCTGCCAGGCAGCTCGTAAAAGGCGAGCAGAGGCTTACCGTCACTAGCACCGTGACATCTGACTAGGTGGTAAAATTTAGCAGCGACTAGCTCGGATTGGTACCATCGCATTACCTATTCCTGCCGCCATAACGTCAGCGTTTACCGTTGACTTGTTTCGGTTCGGAGGACAAGGTAGCCGGTAAACCAACTTTTGCTCGAAGCCTGACGTCTAGGCCTCAGGTTGGCAACGCACTATTATCACCTTTGGTGTCTCTAGGCGACGTGATTTCTTACCATCAGGTAATCCGCCTGTTTTCCTTCCAATATCATAAAAAAAACAATTTCTTAATAACAGTATTCATTATATTTGAAAGAGCTTGGCATGAGGAGCAATTAATTAAAAGCAGTTTGTCTATCGCCTCTGTGGTATAGCGGTTCAGTTGTTGGACTTGACTGCATGAGGTCCCGGGTTCGAATCCCGAGTCGGGCAACAAAAAGGAAATTGGGTTTTACCAATTTTATAACAAAAAAATGTTGCTCGGGATTGGATATGTGCCCGGTTGGCGATAGGCTTGCCACCTATCACATTGAGGGACTTAGTATCTTCGGCTAGTCGTGGGTGCCCCGATTGTGCATCTGCACACCTCTTCGGGGATATGGGCGTGAAGATACTTACTTTTTACTTTGTCTATAGGCAGCTGTCGTCATACCATTAAGCCGTATGCTTAACTACCTTATCACTTAAAAAAATATACTTAATGTTATGTTAAACCCTAGATAGACACAGCCGATACCGACCGTACAAAGTCCGATACACACAGAAAATCTATTTTGGTATTGTTATCAGTGCTGACATAACATATGGTTTGAATTATATAAATAGTTGGTGCTATATTGCTAAATATGTTTTCTTGTTTGACTGACTATTTTTTTATGTTATAGGAAGGCAAACAAGCAGACGGATTTCCTGATGGTAAGAAATTCACGCCGCCTAGAGACACCAAAGATGGTAATGGTGCGTTGCCAACCTGAGGTCAGGATGTTAGGCCTCGAGCAAACGTAAGTTTACTGGCTACCTTACCCTCCGGACCGGAACACGTCATGACGTTGTGGCGGCAGGAATAGGTAAGACGGTGGTACCAATCCGGGTGAGTCGCTGCGAAACTCTACCACCTAGTCAGATGTCACGGTGTTAGTGATGATAAGCCTATGCTCGCCTTTTACGAGCTGCCTGGCAAGAAAAGCAGATGGTCTATTCTGCAAAGGAGCCCGGACCAACACGGGGAAACTTAAACTAAAACTGATTTCCTGTAAAAAAAAAACATAACGCTTGTCAAAAATGATGCTTTGTTCTGATGATATTAAATCTTTTGCGTTAGTGTAAAAACCCCTATGCTCGAAAACAGGCTTAATAACTTTTCGCCATTTAAACGTACCGCAAAATACTGCCACTAGTGAAAAGCTAATCAAAACTACAAGCTGCTGTTTTATAAAAGAGGAGGCAAACGGGGAAGTGGGTTTCCTGATGGAAAGTGATCACCGCCGCCAACGGACATCAGCAACACCAGGAGTATGATGTGTTTTCAACCTTTATGGAATAAGTACGCTCTTTTTAACCGAGTTCAAAAAAACGAGGAGGTTCTCAATTCGGCCGGTATATTTTTTTATGCATGTACACTGATTTCTACATGGTTTCTGGATCGATTTACGTAATTCTTGTTTGTTTGATATAATAATATTTTTGAATTGGTCTCATAAAAATTTGATGCAGGTAGGTCCATTAATTTTTATTTTATGAGCGTTTTTTACCTATTTTCACCTATGCTTTCTCTCTTTTTCATTCTTGAAACCAAACAAATCCTCAGAGCATTCCCCATGATGTATGTAGTAGAAATAATTAAGAGAACCAACATTTCTACGCAACGCAAAAAAATCAAACCCATTGTGGTAATTGCCTGATAATTCGAAAATGCTTACCAAGAAACCAACACGGTGGTCGATTTTTTTTCTTCTTTTTAATTTTTTTTGGCAGTTGCGTTAGCATATTTTGCCGTCAGTCAAGTTGAAAGCATCATTTAGGTACCCGATTTAACAAAACTGGGTTCAAATTAATCAATGTCATGACAGGGTCCTGAACGACGCTGTGGCCTCATTACTCAAGCTCATTTAATGAGATTTGACGGCAACAAGGAAATACACGATACACTAATTTAAAAAAAGTATCTTCACGCCCATATCCCCGAATAGGTAGGCACAACCAGGGTACCCACGGCTAGCCGAAGACACTAAGTCTCACACTGTGATAGGTGGCAAGCCTATTGTCAACCGGGTACATATTCAATCCCGAGAAACGTTATCTTTATAAGAAAATTTATTTTCTCAATTTTATATTTTTTTGTTGTTCGACCCGAAGATCAAACCCTCAAGAAGTAAAGTCCGACGCCGGACCGCTAGAGCATAGAGGCGATACACTAATTTCTTTATCAATATTTCATTAGTGCACTTTCGTTCAACAAAATATCGCCAAAATTGACCAATTTCACTTAACGCGAAATTCAATAATAACTAAAAAACTAAACAATTTATACACGACTAGCGACCCACCCCGGCTTTGCACGGTTATAAAATATACATTCTATAAAATAAAACTATGTATTGAAAAAAAACGCATCAAAATCCGTTGCGTAGTTTGAAAGATTTAAGCATAGGTTTTTTTCTTTCGATAGCGCCTGAACTTGTATAGGGGTATGATCTATATGTGCTCTTTTTCTTTCTTTAAGTTTTGGCCTTCACGTTAGTATTTTGCCATTCGTCAAGTAGCAATTTGCATCAAATATATCAATTTTAATCAATTATAATTAGTCATCAGTCATAAGTCGTCAGTAAGTCATGTGAGGCTCTTGGGTAAAGCGGCGGCCTTATTACACAAGCTCATGTAAGGAGATTTGGCGGCAACGAGGAAATACATGATACGTTAATTACTTCACGATTATTTCATTTATGCACTTTCACTGAACAAAATCGTACAAAATGACACCAAAATTGACAAATTTCACTCAATATCAACACGAAATTTAATAATTATAAAAAAAACTTCGACCATCTTTTCTCTCGATGGCGCCAAAACTCCTAATCTGTGCTCGGTTGAGTTCAACTCCCCGATTTTTGTTCTAGGATTTTTTATAGAGCGTTGCCTTAGCAACACGTAGCTATGACAACAAATTTCGCGTTAACTATAAATACCTTTTAACGACCACGTACAACAAACTTGTTTTACTGGCTAGTTTTTTCAAATATATTTTAATCTTTTGAAGATTGACTTGGTTTTTTTTGGTTTAGTTTTTTTTGAAAAAATATTAAATCCTCTGTGGTCTAGCGGTTCAGGTGTTGGACTTGACCGCATGAGGTCTCGGGTTCGAGTCCCAGGTCGGGCAACAAAAAGAAAGTTTGGTTTTTCCAATTTTCTCAATAAAAAAAATGTTGCTTGGGATTGAATATGTTCCCGGTTGGCGATAGGCTTGCCACCTATCACATTGTGTGACTTTGCCTAGTCGTGGTCCTAGTTGTACCTCTACCTATATCGTCGAAAATGTGTAAAGCGACTTGTTTATATTTATTTCTCGCAGGCTAACAAGAAAATGGTTGCTTGTTTACCTTTCTATCTATTCTATGGACATGAATATAGTAGCACTGATATGATGGAGGAAATAGTTGAATGTGGTTTCAATACCAGAAAACCATGACAGAAACCTGCAGTCTGATTGCACTGACCAAATATTCCAGGACCGCCTCGTTGGTCGAGTGGCTAGCGTACATGTCTAATTACACCGAACAACCGTGAGGCTCGCGTTCGATTCTCGACATCGGGCAGACACTTGTGTGATGAACATTTAGAGATTTGCATTTAAGGGTCTGGGTGTTTATAAAATTTATTCTTGTATCTCTTTAAGTATTTCTACGTATTAGAAACGTTGACTAACACCCATAACACAAGCATATAATTTGCTTACTTTGGGGTTAGATTCAATTTGTGCAACTTGTCTAGGGATATTTTATTGTTTTATATTTATATATATATTATTTTAAAAATAATCATTTGTTATCTTAGTCACTAATTGAAATGGATTTACCAAGTCTGTATTAATGGGCAACCCATAGACTGACTAAATGTATTTTAAAGATATCTTGATAGAGTTGTTATTACATAATTAATAATTTCTCTGAAATTAAGATAAGGTTAGCCAATTTAAAAATAAAAGTATGAAATGTAAAAAGAGTAAAAAGTGTAAAGCCGAAGCACATAATTTAAATATTAGTACTGTACATATCAGTATTTCGTAGATCAACGCCTCTTCGTTAATAGATTTACCTTGGAATTTTGTCATTTGACGGCTAATACGCGTGTCAAGGCAAGGTCGGGAAGCAGCATCCGTGTGAAAAAATATTTTTGAATTATTAAAATATTGAAGTGACGAATCGTAAGCTTGACCTTTGGTTAATAAAAGACATGCGCAGACGATCGTTTATAATCGATCTGCGACTGTAATATTTTTTGTTACTTTTTAAAAAACTAGTGTTTTAGTTGATTTACTAAAACTGAAAATTTCAAAATCTAGCGACGCGATTGATTGTTAAATTACCACTAATTAACAACCACACAGAGATAAACTAGGTTTTCTTTGTTACAACTTAAAATATATCAAGCGAGCAAGCAGTTTTGCAGTAACTTTTGGGAGGAGTTTCCCGTTGAAAAAAAGATCGAAGAAGTTGAAATTCTAACTTTAGCTTACAGAGCTTTTAAATAATAAATATGTTTGCGGAAATAAAAGTTCACTATAATAAAAGTATTATGATATATTATTAGAGCAAGTCAAGTTGTTTCATGGGTCAATGTTTACATTTTTACAATAAACTTCCCAATTACATGAAAGAACTTCCAATTAATAAATTTAAGAGCGTATCTATTTGAAATTATTTGAAAACGATTATTATATGTACTATTCCTGAAGATTTAGCATATAAAAAATTAATTGCTCCGCTTGCCAATCTCTCATAAATGCAATGTCTAATGTAATAATACTTTATTTATTGTATACATATTTTAAAATAAGAAAAAAAGGCAAGCCCGCCGGGTGCCCTGTCTTCTCTGGGTTTTTTTTCCAATCGGGTGGTAGATTTTAGTATTATACATATAGACGCGTTACAAGTTCTTTTTGAATGGTTTATCTGAAATTAACGATTTTCTATTTCTAGTAAATGACGATAATAGACAACCAACGCCTATATAAACTGTAGGCTGCTATATACGACTTAGTTTTAAATAATCGCACTAGTGTAATAATCCAATAAGCATATGAATATGCATAACTAGCTGAACCGACAGACGACCTATTCTAACTATGAATGTTGATTTATTTTAAAATTGAATCTTCTGGTAATAGTTAACACTAAAAAAATGATTATCGAAATTGGTCCATCCGATCAAGTGATGCGGTGACCAATACAAATAGAGGTTCATTAAATATAAAAGAAAAAAT
This sequence comes from Calephelis nemesis, assembly GCA_002245505.1. Taxonomy (NCBI): domain Eukaryota; kingdom Metazoa; phylum Arthropoda; class Insecta; order Lepidoptera; family Riodinidae; genus Calephelis; species Calephelis nemesis. Next base: position 392,314 of record NJDD01001575.1, read on the forward strand.
TTTGGACAACTGTTTTTAGTTTGTATATTCTGTTACTTGATAGACATTGTTGAATATTAACGATCTTGTGCGCAAGACCTAAAGATATTTTTGAATTCTGGCACGCGTTCACCTCATTGGTATCTTATCCTTTAGACATCAACACGTTTTACGTACTTTGTCGCTATGGCGATAGAAATCAAAATGTACGAGTATGTTGGTGGTTATTCTGTTGTGCTTAAAAAAATTCTTTATGGTATCGCTATCTCGTTTCAACGCGAGTAAAAGAAGGAGACAAAACACGCCTACAGCTGTTAAATTAGTTTGTACACGATATTTCTACAAAATACGGAGCTAATACTATTGCAACCGGAGTTGGAGTTTTTAAATTTGATTTAGTAGAGTCGGAGCAGTATTCAGAATCGGAACTGGAGTCGTAGACGGTGGCTGTGAAGTGTTAATAAAGTCAGTAAAGTGTTAATAAATAAAATACCTATATGTTTTGGTGGGCTTAAAAAAAAATTTTTTTTTTAAGCCCACCTTAAAAAAAGATTACATTTTCAAATCCTGTGTGAGACGATTTTTTTTCTTTAAAAATTTATAGAAATTAAACCTTAGCACAGAGCAAGTGCTAAAATAAAAATTCCTTGAGATAAACGAATGTTATGGTCATTATAAATGTGAATTTCATCTGTAACGATGAACTCATTTAGAAGTTACTCAGAACTGTTTATCTGTAGGACATATCTGCCCGCGTTGACATGTAATAAAATAATTAAAAATTTCGCTACGGGACTTGAATCCTCAGTAGCTCAAATGGTTAGAGCATTCGTGTGCTTAAGACGAAAGGGTAAAGGTTCAAATCCCATCTGGCGAAATTTTTTCTTACTTTAAAATTTATAGAAATATATGTTTTGTTAAAGGAAAATTAAAATGATTAGCATTAGTAGAATTAAGTTTTCATGTATGAATTTTTCGTAACTTAACTTTGACCGCCTCGTTGGTCGAGTGGCTAGCGTACACGCCTAACTACACCGACTAATCGCGAGGCTTGGGTTCGATTCCCGACGAGGCAGGCATTTGTGTGACGAACATTTATTTTATTTAATTTATTTTGGTATTTATGTAAGTATTTGTATTGGTATCGTTGGCTAACACCCATAACAAAGCATATGCTTTGTTATGGGTGTTAGCCATTGTGTGTGTTAGGTGGGTTTGGTATAATTTACTTACTTTGGGGTTGGATTCAATTTGTGTAACTTTTCCAGAGATATTTATTTATTTAGTTGAAGGAGACTGCTGACGATAATATTAACTCTGCTTCAACCTCCGATTAAATCTACGACTTAAAATTCGGAGCTAAAGTCGGAAACCAAAGTGTGATATCAAACATAAGTTCGACTAATCGGAATCGAAGTCGAATCTCTGTAATATCCTACTACATTTTTTTTATCCACACCACTAAATATTATGTTGATCAAAATCTCTACAAATTATCAGATCTCGACTAATTTGACAAGTCTGAATTGTTCTATCTCTTTCGTTTTCATTTTGTTGGAAAAAGATAGCATATCATAACACTGCAATTTATAATTTTTAGCATCCATTAAATTACTTTGAGATTAGATCAATAAAAATAAATTATCATAAGATAATATGTTATGAAACTTAATATCTAAAATGTTATTGACCATTACTTCAAAAACTTTCCAAAATATACAATTAAAGCTTAATAATATTAATAATAAAGCTTAATTAATTGTATTGTATCTTTAAGTTATAAAATTTTATTATTTTTTTTTTATCTTTTATGGGTTTTTTTAATGTTTAAAAGATATAAAAACAAACTTAAAGATTTGATGACGGTAAAATATACGTCGAATATAGTAAAAAAAGTGGTAATGAGTCGTTACTTAATTAAACCGGGTGTAACTAGGTATAGCCTATTATTCCACTATACTGGATATCTTACTCTTCAAACTGTAACATGACAATGATAAGCATTGACGTTATGAGAGCAGTTGTTTAAGGACTGTTCGTATAATCTGTTTATAAGAGGGAAATAAAGTTGTTACATCCTTACTTATGCTAATGTTGACTCTGGTTTCATCCGAAAAATGATGTAGCTTTTGCTTGAAGAGTGAACTCGTTGTAATATCACAATAAGAAGCAGCTGTATCTCTTCTCCAATATATACAACAAGAAAATGTGGCTTTTCCAATTTAAAAAAAATTTAGCTCGGGATTGGAAGTGTACCTGGTTGGCGATAGGTTGCCCCTATTACATTGTGGGTTGTGCCTCTGCCGACCTACACCGGGATATATGCGTGAAGATACTCCAATATCTACTTGCCACTGGTAAAGATTACTGTGCTGCAACTTATTCTTGAGACTATGATTTTAATGTTCCAGTCCTGAGGGTAGCTGGTAGGCCGAACATCCTGACCACAGAACGACGTTCCTGTAACGTGTATGGCATCTATAGGCCTCAGTTACCTATTACTATCAGGAGACTCTTATTCGCTGATAAAATAAAATTAAAATCGGAAGAGCCGTTTTACCTATAAACGGAATATACACACTCACATTAAAAATGAAAGGGGTTGATAAAATTTGCAAGTAGTATACGGTAGGTAGGATTAAAATAATATACCTTTAAATTTATTGGTAGTAAATCATGAAACTTACTAAACATATAAATAAATAAAATGTCAATTAAAAATACTGCGATTTAAATGTTAAAATGTGTATAAATATGTAACTTCTTTAAATTTAATTAAATATTTGCACACCACAATGTGGTAGAATATGTTGTATTCTTAAATATATATGTTACAACTTTTTAACACTCATATTCCGCAAATAAAATAAATTAATTTCAAAGACTAGTTAAATAATAAGTTATATAGTAATGACGACGGAACTACGACGGAGCCGTCGGTAACACTATTTTAATGTTATCTTTAAGGAGCTGGTTTATCCGGTTTTTAGTTGACCTGCTCCGCGTCTGAAGACTCTCTAATAAGGTGGTTTCATACAAGTTAAATGCATACATTTTTTATGTTATAGGAAGGCAAACAAGCAGACGGATTTCCTGATGGTAAGAAATTCACGCCGCCTAGGAACACTGAAGGTGGTAATGGTGCGTTGCCAACCTGGAGTCGGGATGTTAGGCCTCTAGCAAAAGTATGTTTACCCGCTACCTTACCCTCCGAACCAGAACACGACATGACGTTTTGGCGGCATGAATAGATGAGGCGGTGGAGCCAATCCGGTAGCACCTAGTAAATACATGAAAAATATTAAATTCTAATGTTTTTCGACCCCCTACGGTAAAATAGGTGTGTTTTAAGTTTGATGTATCTTTCTGACTGTGGCTTTTTAACTTTTGAACGGATGGACCGATTTCGATGCGGATTTTTTTAAAAGAGACAAGATCGAGATGGTTGATGGTTAAACACAGGTTTTGTAAGTGGTTATTGAACATTTTTAATTTTAAGATTAAGATATTGTAGAACTAGCGGCTCGCCCTGATTTCGCACGGTTATGAAATATACATATAAACCTTCCTCTTTAATCACTTTATCTATTAAAAAAACCTCATCAAAATACGTTGCGTAGATTTAATAATTAAAGGAACAGAAGAAGTGACTTTGTTTTATTCTATGTAGTGAAGCGATCAAGATAGTGACTTTGTGACGAAAATGTTACTGTTGCGTTGCTGTAGCATGGCAGGTAAGTCTGCGGGCTACCTAACCTTGCTACATGGCACACGATAATTGTCTGATATATGTTACTGGAATACTACAAACGGACGATGTGATTATATCAACGTCAAAAAAAACAACTAAATTGTAACAAAAAATAACTGTAATATGTTTCGTGTATGATAGGTTCGATACATTCGTTTTTCATTGTAAGATACTTTTTTAAGTTGCTTTCTACTGAATCAAACTATAGTTTTAATAAATTTTCATATTCTTTTGGAAAGTAGTTAGGTAAAAGTAACTTATCTTTAATAAATACAAAATATCAGTAACTATAGCCGTAACACATATTAGGCATAGGTTTTCTGTCACTGTTACGAAAATACTGAGTAGGATTCTACACATTGGCTCAAAGAGTAAGGCAAACAAATAATAGTAGCATTAAGTAAGATTTTACTTACTGGTCTATGATATTGGAAAGCAAACAAGCAGACGGATTTCCTGATGGTGAGAAATTCACGCTGTCAAGAGACACCAAAGGTGGTAACGGTGCGTTGCTAACCTTAGGCCACACCCAAGTTTACCGGCTACCTTACCGTCAACGGCAAGCGCTGACGTTATGGTGGCAGGAATAGGTAAGGCGTTGGTACCCATCCGGGCGAGTCGCTGCGAAACTCTACCATCTAGTAAAAGTTCATGAAAAAGACCCGTATCGTATCCCAGTGGCACTTATTCAATCTTTACATACCAATAGGCCTCTGTAACTAGAGCCTATAATCTCGCCAAATGTATACTGCAGCCATTACATTGAGGCCATCGGTTTTTATCTATGGACGCTAAAAATAGAACACGTTCAGGAAATATGGAACGCTAGTTTAGTATGTTTTTATCATATAACCATTCGTAGGTTATTAATAATTTATGATTTTAACTGTGTTACTTCAACTTGATATAGTAAAATAATCATACTTAAGTAATATCCCTTTTAGCTTACAAAAATTCTATAGTTTAGAAAGATCTAGAAAAATCGGAACCATCTTGTTTCTTGTCGCTAAAACTCAGTCTTAGGTTTTTCTTTAACTACCAAGGTTATCTAGCAGAGAACGCTTCTAAGCCTTCTTTTACTTTTTTTTAAAAACTAGCCGACCCGGCCAACGTCGTACAAGCGGTACGACGTTTGCCGTTTGACATTGACAATTTGTCTGGAAAAATTGAAATATTTTTTTTAGTATTTTCTTTTGTATTTTGTCCAATTTTTATTTTCAGAAATGAAACTTATTTATTTCCTGAATATGTGTGTGAGAAGTTCTTACACAAAAATATTTGTCTATACCGACTAATTGTACCACATTATGGAAGGATGTAGGCACCCGAAGAGACCAAGGTTGACATTCCACGATCAGATCACTAGGATATTATTCGAGGGTGTTGTCAAGAGTCTCCGAGACCGGCGTATTTGTATGAAAAGTGTAATGAATGTGAAGGAAGCCAGACAGGTTTGTCAGGATCGTGAGGTCTAGCACTCCCAACTCTCTGCCTACCCCGTAAGGGACTTGGCGTGAATATATGTATGTTTATATGTATGTATTGTGGTTTGCAAATATTTTAAATACAGTGAAATCCGAATAATTGGTCAAGGACTTGGCGTAGGAATACCTGCGATGGTTTTTGGTATTCGATTTCCGAAACATTCCTAATTTTAGTTCAACTGTCACAAGAACCTTTGCAAGGGCAATTTGAAATAACTATATTTGTAATCTTTATTCTTAAATAGTTTTAATGTGTTTGTTACTTTACAAGCTAAGCCGATAACCATTGCTCTGTCCTAAAAAGGTATGAATCTAATTTGTTTTTCATATGAACCTTCGCAAAATAACTAAAAAAAATTAGCAAATTTGGTCACGCGTGTTTCTATGACCAACAGAAACAGGGATTCATTTTTATTTATTATATTTTATTTTAGTCGAATTTAAATATTAAACACTATTAAAATGTGTGTTCCTGTGTGTAGAAACAGACTAGCCGTCAGACAGACAAGGATTTCACATAATGTGACTGGAATCCAGAGAGTTCCTTATTAGCCTATTCAATTTGTGTTTTCGAAGAAGTGTTGCATGTATGGATACTGTTTTTTCATGATTTTCTAATAATATAGCAATGTCATAGACAAGGACGTAAGCCTACGTATAGAGGGGAGCAAACAAATAAAATCTTAGACTATATTGTTTCAATCATGGTATTTGTTTATATTTTTTTAAACTACTCTTTTTCCAATTCACCTCTGTTTTTGGATAAATATCTTGTCGATGCTTAAGTTACATAACTAATTTCAGCGGTTTTCAGAGATTGTAGAAGATACTTACTAGGTATATGAACGCTCTTCTAGGAGGGAAGCTACCCCTCTGCCAGTACCTACCTTGCTAATATCATGATGATAGCTATTGGTCGCTAATAACTTTTATTGTTTTACTTACAGTCTTTTATAAATTCTCTCTTTTCGAGTAACATATTCAGGGAAAATACTAAAATACCAAGTTCATTGACCCCCTTGGAATTCGTTTGCTAAAAGGTTGGTAAATTTATGATTAATTAATGTCATCTAGACAGGTACCTACTCGTACCTAAAATCCTAATGTAGCATTTAGTTGATATATGATAGTTAGGTAACAGTTTAATCGTTATTAACTAACTTTATGTTATGCAATTGGAAAGAAACATATGATTCATTGAATACAACCGCTAGGTCAGTTATAAACTACAGAATGACAAAACAGGAAATTATTAATTTTAGTTGACTAGAAAATAAAACCATCTGTGTTACAGCTTATACAACAGAGATCAACGAAGTTTTGCTACTCGCCTCTAGATGGCTCTGTAACCATTTTTATTTTTAAAAATTATATTACGCACACATTTTTTTCTAAGGTTTGATATTCGGTACACCATGTAGAATAATATCGTCTCGATTACCACTAACACCGTGACTAAAACTTGGTTTAACAATTTCTACTCGCCGGGATTGGTAATTACCGATTTAAGAGTCTGTTAATAGCTTATGGTAACCCCCCAGGAGCGTCACCAGCTGATGGCCTAGAGGACGGCAAGATACTTAGATTGAGAAAAACATGACTTGTAGGCTAGCCTAACGCCCTAGACTTTTTGAATTTTTATTTCCCACTTGAATGGTACTAGAAAAATAGATCATGCAAGTTAAGACATAAGACTGGTTGCTTCATATTTTTCAACTTTTTTTAAATCTCTCGGAGAATCTTCAATGGGAGGCAAAAGGACAGCCGCCATCCCTCTTGTCTCACCTCATACCCCTAGGGATGAAACGAAATGTTAAATCCAAGTAGGTACTCGATACTTTTCTCCGATAGCAAGTACATTTTAGTATCGATACTGTTAAATGAAGTATCGAGTAGGTATCGGTTAAAAGTACTCATATTAGTAAATTTTGTGGTTTATGGAAATTAAAATAATGAGTTTTTATCTTTTATCATTAAAAAAAACGTTTATCCTAAATTAAAGTTTCTGAACGCATACTAGGCTTAGTTTTGTGTAGTTTGCAGCCTTGGCAGATGACAAGCTTGTCAAGAAATAAATGTAATAAAAGCTATGCCCGAAAAAAGTGTAACCGGAAGACATTTACAAATGATATTTTTTTGGAGCAGTACCACGAAAACGGCCTTTTTTTTATAGATTATTTTGAAGGTGACGTGTTGTACTAGCGTTTACCCGCGACACTCATGGTCGGGAGTATCTCAAAAATGATTATCTTATGTTAGATACCAGTATCGAGTAAAGTATCGATAGTTAGTGGTATCGTCTCATCCCTATGGGGTATATAGAAGAGTTAGGCAGAGGCACAACCACCGCTTGACTATGACTAGCCGAAGACACTAAGTCCCACAATCTGATAGGTGGCAAGCCTAACACCAACCTGGCACATATCTAATCCCGAGCAACGATATTTTTATGAGAAAATTGAAAATACACGTTTTCTAATTTTTTTGTTGTTCCACCTGGGATCGAACCCGAAACCTTAAGAAGAATAGTGATACCGCTAGACCACAAAAGTGATAAAGTCTTATATAAAAACTAAGTTTATATATTATAATTAAATAGTATAATGTATACGTCGTAACATAACCTACCATTAAGTAACAATTTAATTAACAGCCTAGCTTCTATGTGGCACCTAGAACGGAACTTTTCCCAATGTCCACAATCAACAGTGCAAATTCTTAAACATTTTTCTTCAACAAACAAAAAAATGACATTGACATTGAATTAATTGGGTACTTCAATTCAATTCGGAAGGAGTCACGCTTGGCTAGACTAAGTGTGACCTTATTTACTGCCGGTATTTTTCACAACATATTTAGGACAAGCTCTTTTGTACAAATACCTTCTGTTTGGTGCAAGTGATAGCATTTTTTACCTGGTTGTTTTATCATAATGTCCTTTTACACTATAGGTGACTATTTCAAATTAAAATAAATAAATAACATTTTTAACACGTTTCAAAAAAGGAAGAAATTCTCAATTCGACTGTATGTTTTTTTGTATGTTAGGTGCGCGATTACTCGGCCAATAACCAACCGATTTTGATGGTTAGTTTTTAGAAATGTAATGAAATTTATTTATTTGCGGAATATGTGTGTTAAAAAGTTGTTAATAAGATATTTAAGAATTCAACATATTCTACCACATTGTGGTGTGCAGTGCAGGTGTAGATCACGATACCGAGGTGGTGACTTAACGGCTATTATTAATAATCTATCTAAGATTAGAGATAGTGCTATTTTAGGTTAGTTGCCAGCTAACCGCTGTTATTATTCAATCATTAACAAAAATGTCTTATCCACAAATCAGAAGGCCTATCTTTACCTGTAGATAGGTTATTATAAATCAAAAATAACTAGTCGGATCAATGATAAAACTAAAATATGTTTGAACTGTTCATTGTTTCTACTTTGTAACATCAAGAAATTTACCTTGTTCTGCAAATAAATCAATATTTATTAATCAAAAAGAACCTGTGTTTATGCCTTGGAATTGTTTACGAACAGCAATTATGAATTAGTAATAAAATTGAGATTTTTAAATTTAACAATTATTGTAAATTAAACTACAAGCTGTCATAAAAATACAAATTTGCAACCCTGTAACGGCCAATATTAATAACCTATCTAGAGATAGAGATAGGCCTACTAGAGTTTTGTGAATAAGATATTTTTGTTACCTAATTATTGGAAAATAACAGTGGTTGTCTGGTAGCTGATCTCAAATAGCACTATCCCTTATCTTAGGTTATTAATATTAGTTAATAAAACATATTATAAATCATTCCCTAGTATCTAAAAATCATCTCAAAATAAGAATTGGACAAGAATTAGTAATGTTTTAGGTACAGGGGACACTTCTGTAATCTGTCCCAAATTTATAATATTTTCAGTTTCAATCGACACACGAATTTATATTTTTTTAATATACAAATATAATATGATAAACTAATGTCGCCTCTATGGTCTAACGCTTCGGCGTCTGACTTGGCTTCTTCAGGTCCCGGGTTCGATATCCGAGTCGGGCAAAAATAATTAGAAAATATGTATTTTCAATTTTCTAATAAAAAGATATCGTTGCCCGGGATTGGATATGTGCTTGGTTGGCTATTAGGCTGTCTGTCTACCTCTTCGGGGAAATGAGCGTGAAGATACTTAACTTTAGACTTTGATTATTAGAAAAGAGCAGTGCTTGTCTGGTAGCTGATCTCAAATAGCTACCACTTATCTTAGGTTATTAATAACGGTTAATAAAACAAATTTTAAATCAACCTCTAGTTACTGAAAATCATATGAAAATAGATCCAGTAATTTTCTTGTAACGTGGTAAGAAATAGACATGAATTAAAAAGTTTTGGGTACAGAAGTGTCCCAGTATTCTGTCCCACACTTACAAAATTTTCTGTGAAAAGACACACGAATTTGTTTACTTTTAATGTACAAATATTATATGCGAAACCTAATACAAATATTAACATAAGACACTTTTTGAGTAACACTTGAAATTTTCCAGAGCAGCCGATATGAAACTGAAAATTAAAAAGTTTAAATATAAAGTGCACTTAACTATTTTGTTTTAATTAAATTATAATAAGTAATACAATGTGTGGTTTGACAATAAACTGTATGGAGTTTCACCAAGTGCCAAGGGTGGAAGGTGTTAAAAATAAAACCTGTTCATCTGCACGAAACTTCCAATTACGAAATATTTTATTTTCAAGTTCTCTTACTTTGTTGCTAAGTATATAAACAGATAAAATGTTATTTATTTCTGACATACGAAAGTAAATTATGATGTCACTCAATCAGGCGTCAATTGCTGGCTTAATCGCTATTTTTCCAGTCTGTAGAAGTCTACACCTGAACTTAAGATGCCGGCGATAGCAGACCGACAACTGTTTTTGCAATTATGTTAAATATACGATTTAAGCTTGGTCTTATGTTTAATATATAAAACATTAAGATCTTACAAAGCTGAAATTTATTTTTTAAGAACACAAATGTAAGATGTGCAATATAACTCTCACAGTTATACAGCCTGACATTTAAACTACCAGCCAAATTTTGAAAACAATTCGGAATCGATAACACTTAAAAAAATTTTGGTCGGGATTGGAAATTTGCCCGGTTGGCGATAGGCTTGCCACCTATCACATTGTGGGACTTAGTGTCTTCGGCTAGTCGTGGGTGCCCTGATTGTGCCTCTGGCTACCTCTCCGGGGATATGGGCGTGAAGATGCTTATTTTAAGCATAAAATTGGTTCCCACATACCACAGTCACTGTTGACGCCATGACTCTTTCTGGGCGTGACAAGTAAAGCATTTTTGCGGACTGTTTTAAATGAATATTTACACCTAACAGTAAATATTACAATTTGGCAATAATATTCATAATTCATTACTAATAAGGCCTTTATTCCCTTATGATAAAATTTGGCTATCCCTTTTAAAGTAACCCTGTATATGTAATTTATATAAATATCAATAATATTTTGTCAAATTCTATATAAAATGGATTTGATTTATTTAAATTTTAAATTAATATGCGTTAAATTTCTACAAGTATTTAAAAGAAATAAAAAAATCGCACCAGACAGGGTCTGAACTTGTACCCGTTTGTTTCAAGTCGACGTCTTTCTCTAACGTTAGAGAAAAACGTTGACGTTTCGTTTCTCTAACCATTTGAGTTACTGAGCTAAAAATTTAGAATGGTCATAATTTTTCTGAAGGTGTTTTAAGTTTAGCATTTGCTTTATGCTCAGGTTAAATTTCTAAAATTTTTTTAAACGGAAAAATCATCTTAATTTTAATTGTATAACATATAAGTAGGTAAACTAATTTATAGACGCGTCAAAAGAATCTTTAATATCGAAGTGAAATAAACGTACTATATTTCGTTCTATTCCATATCATTCCTTTCCATCCCATCCCATTCCGTTCCATTCCATTCCATTCTTTTCCATTTTATTCCGTTCCATTCCACTCCATTCTATCCTATTCTAGTAAATGCAATAATCCAAGGACTGTGACGTAGCTACTAACAATCACCTCTATGTAAAACAATTAAACTTAACTCTATTTCGTAAAATATATTAAAAATAACAAAATAACAGAAAATTAATCCTTTCAAAAAAGTAGTTTAAAGTAAGATTAAAAAAAATGTAGTTGTGTGTGATATGGATTATAAGTATGTGTGTTGTATCTGTATGTGTTCTTAAGTGTTGTTTGTAAATATGTGTATATGTGTAAGTGTGCTGTGCCGTGTGTAAAATACATTTAAAATTTAAAAAAAATATAAGAAAAGCTTAAGATGCGCTTATAACTTGTACCACACGACATGTGGTTTAAACTAGTAATGTACTAGTACTCGACAGTCTTGGTACATTGTCGTCAGTTCAACGTAGTTATTGTAAACTAAGTAGTCTTGAGCGCTCGTCATCGTTGATCGCAAACTTATCTAAAAACGCTGCTGTGTCGATTTTGACAAGCGATAGTAGAGAAAAAAGATAAGCTGGATTTTAGAAGTGTTGGTTTGTGAAGTGAAGTGTAGGTTAGAGTTTGTGTTTTAGTGCTCCAGCCAAAATAGTGAGTATTTTGTTTATAATAAATAGACTTCAAAAAACAAATAAACTTATTAAAAACATTTATTATAAATTTAATAAATATTTTTTAGCATATTAAATTAAAGAGACTTCAACATCTCATTTTTTAAACAGACTTAAAAAAAATTGACTTCTTATTTTCAATGAATATGGTGATTCTTTTAATTTTCAATTAAAATAATCTAACCGTTCTTGTGTTGCGTTTAACAACACATTGATCAATGTCTTTTTTATATTTACAGATATAATAATCTATTAATATTATATGTACCTACATTATTTCTAAAAGAATTGATTGAATGTCGAGCTGAATGATCAGAAAAACAGTTAAAACTTTAATCTTGGCAATTTCTTATTAATGTATTTGTATGAATTAAAAATGTATTAAAAGTATCTAATTATTTATTCACAGCATTTAGCGAAGAAATACATTCACAAGACATACATACACTGTTCTTCGTTACACGCAGTTTTTTAAACGGAAACGCATGTAGGATGTAGGTGGAAGCTTTTTCATGTAGTGTTTTTAAATACGAAAACAGCCTATTGTGTTCTGCCTAAGAAATGCTTTACTATGGTTTAAAATTTATTTTAGCCTCTTAAATCTTTCTAATGTCTTAAAAAAAGGACTTGTTTTTACGGCTTTGGCCCTGAAGTAGGTATAACTAGGGCCCCCACAATTAGCCGAAGATACTTAATCCCTACCATGTATACCAGAGGTCCCCATTCTTTTCTAGGTTTCCTTACCGCCCCTCTTTAGGCTTCCAGCGCCCACAAAGGGGCGTTATCGCCTACTTTGGGAAAGACTGATTTATTTGACTGATTGAAGACTGATTTGCTCAGGTTAATAGTTAATACCATTACCCTTTTCCAGCCTCCGTAATTTCAGTGCTTGTAGTTGTATTATTCCGATTTTGATGTAAATGTAGGCCCTAAAATTACTTGCTCACGAGGCTTAACATTCCAGCCTAAGCTTGGCAACTCATTGCAAATCTTAGCAGGATTATTAATGAAAATAGACTAAAGTAAGAGTAAAATTTTTATTATAGTCTGTTTAAACCTTGGACTACATTAGTCTTTGTACTTATATTAACAACACGGCGGGTGTCTATTGTCGATGTGTATCTTCTTTTTACATTAAATAGCCTCTGTGGTTTAGTTGTCCGTTGACTTGACTTCTGGAGGTCCCGAGTTTGACCCCGGGTTAAGCAACAATAAAAAGGAAATATGGATTTTTGAATAAAAATGAAATCGCCTGGGATTGGATATGTGCCTGGTTGGCGATAGGCTTGCCACCTATCACATTGTGGGATTTAGTGTCTTTGGCTAGTCGTGGGTGTCCTACAAACAATATCTAAATCTTATATTAAAGTGGTATAAATAATGTTTTTAGTAGTTTAAGTTTTAGCCCTGATGATACTGTTATAACCGAAATCTTTATAATATAATAAAATGTATGTGATACGTAAACAGTTCGAGTTGCTTTATTAAAAGATAAATATTTGCAAAAAATTACCAAGCGCCGACGACGAAAAATATGAATATCAATTACCCGCACTGAGTTACTTAATGTATTTTTGTTTTAGTAAAGTAGTTAACCGATTACAAATAAATAAATATCCTTGGACAAGTTACACAAATTGAATCTAACCCCAAAGTAAGCAAATTATATGCTTGTGTTACGGGAGCTAGTCAACGATTCTGATACATATAAATACTTAAATACATACCAGAAAAAAAAATGATAAACACCCAGACCCGGAAATGCAAAAATCTAAATGTTCATCACACAAATGCTTGCCCCCATCGGGAATCGAACCTGAGCCTCACGATTGGTGTATGCTATCAACTCGATACGCGGTTAAGATATATTCATTATATCTTCAGATATAGTTTTAATTGAAATTTAAATATTTTGAAAATAATATTGGTATTCACCAATCATTCGTATTTACCAATAGAGTTACTCTAACAGCCGAGATTGAAAACTTAATATGAGATGCACCCAATCTGATATCGATCTAATATTACGCAGCTGCAACAAATACGTCATCACTAGATCATAAAGCGTCTTTTAAATATATCAACAATTATACGTAATTCTATTAAGTGGGACGTGCCAGACATTCGAGAGTAATCGAAATGACCCATTTTGATAGCATTCATTTTTTGGGATGATTCCAATATCGTAGTGTATGCGTTATAAATTAATTTTAATAATGATGAATGAAAATTATCGTGCGATGTATTTGTGCGTCTGCTTGTTAGCCTTCCAATCTAACAAGCAGAAGGAAGGCTAACAAGCAGACGGATTTCCTGGTGGTAAGAAAGTCACGCTGCCTAGAGTCAAAGTTGGTAGTGGTGCGTTGCCAACCTGAGGGATATTAGGCCTCGAGGAACGGTAAGTTTACAATCTACCTTACTCTTTGAACTGGAACTCGTCAACAACAAGTACTGATGTTATGGCGGCAGGAATAGGTAAGGCGGTGGTACCAATCCGGTGTGGTGCTGGGAAACTCTATCACCTATTAGGATGTCATGGTATTAGTGACGGTAAGCCTGTGCTCGCCTTTTATGAGTTGCTTGGCAGGAAGATATATGGTTTATTTTACATAGGAGTTAGGACCAACACGGAGAAATACGTAACATAAAATAAGTAAAGGTGGTCTTATAGCTTTACTTTAATTAAATTGAATTTAGGTATACGAAACTCTCTGCCTACTCCGTTAGAAATTTGTCGTGAAGGTAAGTAAGTTAGGTAAATATTAGATTAGATTAAGGATTAATATAACAAACTCTAGCATCATAAAAATCGGTGATATATTGACCGAGTACTCGCGTAACAAATATAAGAAAATACAGTTTAATTTTTCCCCGTGTTGGTCCGGGCTCCTTTGTAGAAGAGACCATCTGCCTTCCTTGCCAGGCAGCTCGTAAAAGGCGAGCAAAGGCTCACCGTCACTAACACCGTGAATTCTGACTAGGTAGTAGAGTTTAGCAGCGACTCGCCAGGATTGGTACCACCGCCTTACCTATTCCTGCCGCCATAACGTCATGACGTGTTCCGGTTCGGAGGGTAAGGTAGCCGGTAAACTTACTTTTGCTCGAGGCCTAACATCCCTCCCCCAGGTTGGCAACGCACCATTACCACCTTTGGTGTGTCTAGGCGGCGTGAATTTCTTACCGTCAGGAAATCCGTCTGCTTGTTTGCCTTCCAATATCACAAAAAAAAAAGAATTGATAAACTACTAGTTTTGTAGTCGTTTAAGATAGTTATTTGTATAGTAATTTGTTCAAAAATATAGACGTTTCTGCATTTCAATACATACTTGTATGATACATTCCTATACATACAAACGAATATGCGCGCAACACATAAATTAGCCTTGTTTGAGTTTTAGCACTTTCGAGAGAAAAGATAGTCGTAATTATTTTGTTGATAAATAAATTTTGTATTTCTAAAGAGCAAAATCATTTTGGTGGCCTTTTGTATAAATTTGTTTATTCAAAGTGCACAAATTATACACAAGCTAGTGTAGTATATCATCATATCATGTATATCGACGTTCCCGCCAAATTTCATTAAACGAGCTTGAGTTGAGGCAGATTACCACTTTTGCTCAAGACTCTGATATGACTTTGTTACGACTTATGACTAATTTCGATTAATTTAAACCCGATTTTGTTTCGGAAAACTTGATGCTTTTAACTTGACTAAAGGCAAATGCTAACGCTATTGCCAAAAAATTAAACAAAAAATCTCTACCACCGTGTTGGTTTCTTGGCAAGCATTTCAGAATAATCAATGACCAGTAGAGGTGATCCTTTGGTATTATGTAAGACATTGGGTATCTCAACGTTTTCTACCAATTATCATGGGGAATGCTCTAAGGATTTGAAGCAAAATTTAACTTGACTACATGGCAAATGGTAACGGCAAAAATATATAAAATCCATCTATGAAACATCATTAACAGAATGATAACTTCATACTCCAGTTTAATGAATAAAAAAAACTTGATTACATGGCAATTGCTAACGCTAGTGCCAAAGTATAAGAAGTAAAACCCTTGTTTGCACATGGGCAAAAAATTATAAAATCCGTTTATGAAACATCATTCACATAATTCTAAACTTCATACTCCAGTTTAATGAATAAAAAAAATTAACTTGTCTATATGGCAAATGCTAACGCTAGTGCCAAAAAATAAGAAAGAAAAAAATCCTTGTTTGCACATGGGCAAAAGAATATAAAATCCATTTTTGAAACATCATTAACATAATCCTAAACTTCATACTCCAGTTTAATGAATAAAAAAATACCTTGACTACATGGCAAATGCTAACGCTAGTGCCAAAGTATAAGAAGTAAAACCCTTGTTTGCACATGGGCAAAAAATTATAAAATCCATTTATGAAACATCATTCACATAATCCTAAACTTTATACTCCAGTTTAATGAATAAAAACAATAAATAGCGTTGTAACTGTTTAACAGAGACGTGGTAATTGAAACCTCGTGATCTGCGCCGGCGCACCCGTCGCGCTACGTTGACAACCATACATTAGTTTTAATTTATAAGTTCAATATCGTGATTGGTGACTGCATTGTATTTGAAATATAATATGGATTGTATTTAAAATGTTATATTATACCCGCGACATCGGCAGGACTCTAGAACATCTAGAAAATGTACCGTTATAAAACATTCACTAGACGTAAGAACAAACCTGAAGGTATTATATTTGAACATATCAAATAAATATAGAGGTTTTCATCAAAAAAATGTTAAAGTTGAATATACCAAATAAATATCATAGAGACTAGAACTTAAATACATTTATCCCTTACGTATGATTTTCTAAAAATGTTGCAGGTGGGCAACGCACCATTACTAACTTTGGTGTCTCTAGGCGGCGTGAATTTCTTAACATCAGGAAATCCGTCTGCATGTTTGCCTTCCTATAACATAAACAAAAAGGAATGCAGGAAGAAATGTGCAAAAAAATTAGATTAACTTGGTGAAAATAATATAATTTTCATAAATAAGGAATCTTTCAATGACTTTTAGGAAACACGAAACATTTCAGTGCAGAAAGGTCTTTGAAGTCGGTACAGTACTAGTAAATCTAGCAATTGTCCTTGATTTCGTCTGCTGTTTAAGGTTACTTTACTCTTCCGAGAAAACTCTTTCCGTCTTATTAATAAAGACGGAGTAAAGTGCTCCAAGGTTCAACTTACTGTTATAGTCTTTATTTCAATGTGATACAGACTACAATACTGACTTAATTTTACTTCTATGCTTGTGCGTATTTATTAATACGGCGGTTTGAGATTAAATTACAGCTATGCCCTTCTCCAAGTTTCAATCTATACCAATGCTAAATTTCATTAAAACCTGCTCAGCTGTTTTTTTTTGAGAAAACGAAACGTACATAATACACATCTCATTTGTCATTAGTGTCTGCTCTACAGGATGATACAATCACTTCTAACTTTAACAATGATTTTGAAATTATGAATATATTACATTAACCAACTGGCCTTGCCAACGTGTAGTGTGTCAAGCAAATTGATAGTCTAATTACCGGCTGTGATACAATCTACGTCCTATATGCCCTTTGACATTTCTGTTTATTCAATAAATTGTGTTTATTACTCTAAAAGGTTGTCTAAAACACGAAAGCGTGAAGACTACGTGTGTTACCTACATGTTGTGGTATTTTTAAATGGTATATTACGACTTTTTGATATTATTTTTATTATACATTATATTTATATTGACCGCCTCGTTGGTCGAGTGGCTAGCGTACTCGCCTAACTGCATCGACGAATCGCGAGGCTCGGGTTCGATTCCCGACGGGGGCAGGCATTTGTGTGATGAACATTGAGTGTGTGTGATGTCTGTATTTCCGGGTCTGGGTATTTATTAAATGTGTTCTGGTATTTATTTAAGTATTTCTATGTAATAGTATCATTGAATAACACCCATAACACAAGCATATAATTTGCTTACTTTGGGGTTAGATTCAATTTGTGTGACTTGTCCAGAGATATTTATTTATTATTTATTTATTTATTTGTTATATGTATACTTACTAGCTGAGCTGGCACAAATTTTCCATCTGGCAATAAGTATCACAACTAAAATGTATTTAGCAAAATTAGTTCATCCGTCAGACGTGATGCGATGGCCAAGAGAATTTGGGAGTCCTTTTTATAATTAAACAAGCAGCCCACCCTGGCTTCGCACGGTTATGAAAAATACATATAAACCTTCCTCTTCAATTACTTTATCTATTAAAAAAACCGCATAAATCCATTGCGTAGTTTTAAAAATTTAAGCACACAAAGGGACATAGGGACACAGGAAGCGACTTTATTGTATACTATGTTGTGATAAGGTAACTAGGTAGGTAAAATAAAAGTGCAAAATTGTAGTAAAATTGCATATATTTTCCAAAGAAAAAGAAAGAAAGAAAGAAAACACACATTAACACACACATTTACTACATACGTTTAGGTACTTTTTCCCCTTGTTGGTCCGGACTCCATCACAGAAGTTTTACGGTCACTAGCACCGTCACATCTGACTAGGTGGTAGAGTTTGGCAGCGACACGCGCGGTTGGTACTACCGTCTTACCTATTCCTGCCGCTGTTACTTTATTACGTTCCAGTTTGGAAGGTAAGGTAGCCGGTAAACTTACTTCTGCTCGAGGCCTAACATCCTGGCTTCAGGTTGGCAACGTACCATTACCACCGTTGGTGTCTTTAGGCGGCGTGAATTTCTTACTATCAGGAAATCCCACCTTACCTACTTACCTTCCACTATCTTAAAAAAAATTGTCGCTTACGCCATGTAGGACAAAGTGCCTTCGGCTAATCTTGAGTGCCCTTATGCCGCCTACCTCTTTGGCGATACTAACGTTAAAATACTTGATCAAACTAGACCGGCAGTTAAAAGACGGTGTTTGAATAAGTGTTTTCTTTCATTTCTGCAGTAATTTACACAATTAAGGGATAACATCCTAGCCTCCGATATGCGACGAATCATTAACATTTTAAATGTTTAAAGGTGATATAAGGTACTTAGATAACACATACAGATACATTAGAAAATATATAAACGTTTGTCTCAAATATCTTAATAATGTTGACCCACCCTGTATAAATCTTGATATCTTAAGTCTTTTGAATAAGTGCATTTTATTTATAATACCATGAGCAATTAAACCACGCCTCGTGTCATAATAAAGATAATGGCCATATGTTGTGGGTGTATGGTAATTTGTTTATTACGGTAAATAACTGGTTGAGTGAGACAGAGACTAATTTATCTTGAGGATAATTCATTAACGATTTTATCAGATAAGTTCTTGTTATCTGCTTGCCACCGAAAGTAACATAATAATTAAAAAATAACTTGGTTGGACGAGGGGTTACTGTGAATGCGTAATTCCAATAATTATTTACGAGGTTCAGATTCGATTTTTGACTGGGGCAGGCATTTATGTGTTGGGTAAATATACACCGTGTGAGTCCGGATCCCATGTGTATGTAGACTCCTCACTAGACAGCTTGTAAGAGACGAGCATAAGTTACATGTATCTTTTCCAACAATACCACCGGTAATAGAGTGCTGAGCACTTATTTTTGGGTCAAGGGCGAGCCCCAACTCCTCCAAACAACCCATCTCAATCCATGTCTCCAAGGAGGCAGCCCAGTCAGATAGACATAAAGATATCTCTGGCTGAGCACTCTGCTTGCTTATAAAGTCCGGAGAAGTTACGAATACTACGAAGTTAACAAAACAAACATTGAAATTAGTCATCCAAAAAACTGGTAGGTTTTTTTCTCAACCTAATTTGAGAGTGTTATGTTTCGGTCTGAACGGTAAGTTAGCCGGTAGTTGTGCACAATTGGCCTAACATCTCGGCCAGCGACGCACCTATAGAGTCTATGGTATTTATAGGCTACGCTTGTCTCTTAGCATCAGAAGAGCCGCGTGTTTATCCATAGTCTCTTGCCATAAAAAATATATTCTTGTACCATGGCCATTATTAATTGTAATTATTATACTTAATTTTTTCTAGAATCACAGGTTTTCGACTTAGCAAAACAGTAAATTTTTATATGTGTGTAAGAGTGTTTAAATGAATTAAAAAATGCACTTGTTTTAAAAAAAAAGAAAACATTTATTAATAAGGTAATTTAGCATATATGACAAAATAAAGTCACAAAGAAATTAAAACTACTATCTAACTGAACAATAATTTATCGTCACATAATACAAAAAATAAAACAGTTGAGTGTGGTAGCATAAGTCCACCTGAAAGCAAATAAATCAGTATTTATTGAGGCTGTATAATGGTTTTCAGTATTTCTCATTTGACAGCTACAGCCTGTTATTAAAGCTATTTTTTTTTAAATAGACGTTACGTGAATTGACCAATTCAAAGAACAACTGCAACAATCACCTGACTCACTCACCTAGATTTACCTTTAGATTGGAAATGTATCTGCGGTCTCATTAGCTTTAAAAAAATCCTCATTTTTTTGTACGTTCCCTTTATGGCGGTAATTGTGAACTTGTGCGAATTTATTGTTAAACACACCTTCGCGGTTGTACCGCAAGGTCTGATACGGTTTCTTAGTAACAACTTTGTACTGACAACTCCTGTGGTGAATTACGCAGAAAAACCACGTAATTCGTGAATTATAGGTGTTTGTGAAGGTGATGCACACGTTTTAAATTTATTGATTACTAGCTGTTGCCCGCGACGTTGCCCGCGAAGTCCGTCAAGAACATTCGGGATAAAAGCTATTCTGTGTGTTAATCCAAGTTACCCTCTAGGTATGTGTGTACCAAATTAAATGAAAATCGGTTTAGCAGTTTTTGTGTGAAAGAGTAATAAACAAACAAACAGACAAACTTTGGTATTTACAATTTTAATAGGATAATAGGACTAGGTGTGACCCGCGGCGGCGTTTGCATATTTATTTTTTTATGTATGAAAAACACTTGCACTGTTTCTTTTAATATATTTTTAAAATTTGTCATTATATTTATTGTATTACAATAAGTCAACATAGCCCTAAGATGCTGTAAAAGCGAAACCTGTGGGCTAATATTGTTATTTCATATTTTATTAAAAACTAGCAAAAAAAAGGATATGACCTTCTTTTGCCGTCATTTTAACAAGTTCCCGAGTGAGAGCGGGTAAATCCTTTTACACCAGCTAGATCTTTTTTTTAATTACTAATTTATTGCTAACCACGAGGTTTTTACAACTTCACCGGGCTATTTTGGACCGAGCAGAGTGCTCCGCCCGAGACATCATTATTTAAATGGATTGGACTGTTCCCTACAACGTTATCAACAAAGGCTGTCTCCCGGGAGACCGTACCTCGACTTGTGCAGCGTTCTGGTTACTGGGTGGACTTGATGGAGGAGTAGTGGCGGCGACGGTGTAGAGTGATGTGCTAGTGCTTTACAGAAATTAAATAATTAGAGAATTTAGATCTAATTAGACAATAAGAGACTCCTCCTATAAAATAACAAGACATGCCATATATAGTAAAACATTTACAAAATAAAATCTTTACATGAAATGTTAAAAAAAATACTGCAAAACGAGTTGTTTTTTTGTCAGTTTATCTGTTCACGTTTCACACCAAACTACTAAATAGATTTTGACCAAATTTGAAGTAGCTTTTAGCCTGAGCCAACAGCTAAGAAACCTTTTACTCTAGGAAAATCGTTCGTTACTAACTACGAAAAGTTACTGCAACGTATGTACGAAATCAGGGGCAACATCTAGTCTTCTTTACCTTCAAAAATCTTTAAACTTGTTGGTCCGGACTCCTTTGCAGAATAAGCTCGTAAAAGGCGAACATAGGCTTACCGTCACTAACACCGTGATATCTGCCTAGGTGGTAGAAATTCGCAGCGACTCACTCGGATTGGTACTTGGCCTTACCTAATCCTGCCACCATAACGTCATGACGTGTTCCGGTTTGGAGAGTAAGGTTGCCGGTAAACTTACTTTTGCTCGAGGCCTAACATCCTGGCTTCAGATTGGCAACGCACCATTACCACCTTGGGTGTCTTTAGGCGGCGTGAATTTCTTACCATCAGGAAATCCGTCTGCTTGTTTTCCTTCAAATATCATAAAAACTTCCTGTAAACGCAGACTCTGATTGTCGTTTGGGCGAAGTCACGGCCAAAAGTCAGTTAAGTAGGTGGGTTATAACCTGGCAGCAATATAATTTATATTATTTAGGGCACCCGTCCTTATTAACAATGGAAAATAACTAGCTGCCAATAATAAATCTATAAAACTCGTGACTGTTGATACTAATGCTTATGTTATCTTGTACTAGCCGTATTTTAGTTAATGTTTTATTAAATACTAGTCTACGCGTGTGACTTTGAACGTCTTATAATTAAACATAGACTAAGGTCGAAGTAAAATTACATTACATTACATTACATTACATTTGCAATAAAGACTATAATACCAGGTTGATCCTTGGACTAATTTACGCCACGTTTATTAATAAGACGGTGAAAGTATAAGCGATTACGATTTATTTTCAACTTCTATGTTACACGTGTAAACCTTTCTCTTGAATCGCTCTAGCTATTCAAAAAAATTTTCATCAAAATCTGCTGTGTATTTTCAGATCTAAGCTTAAATAGGGATAGATCGTTGAAAGTGACTTTGTTTGCTACTATTGTATCTGATAACTAATTACGTTATCTACTTTATCTACGTTTTCATTACACCGATTTTGAAATGACACAATAGACAAATCAGTAAAAATACGAAGTTAAAAAATGAATGGTTTGTGATGTGACTGCCGCCATGACTCATGTCATGTTCCGTCCCGGAAAGACGGGACGGGACAGACTTGGAGAATATGTCTAACATCCCCTACGCACCTGTAACATCTATGGTGTCTAGAGGCCAAGATTATATTTTTGGCATTTTAAGTTAAAAGTTGAAGTTCATTCTGGTGTCTATTTAATTATTTCTATGTATTAGTATCGTTGACTAACACCCATAACATAAGCTTAAAACATTCTTGTAAAATGGAAAGGCATGTTCCTTTGGATCCGTTAGTTGGTTGGAAGGAATGACATTCCATGATCAAATCGCTCGGCTTTTATCCGACGGTGGTATCAAGAGTCTTTGAAACCAGTGTATTCCCATGGAAAGTATAATGGAAGTGGAAGAAGCCAGGCTGGTCTGCAAAGGTAGTGACATTTGGCATTCGATACTCTCTGCCTATCAGGACCTATCAGACCTTTGCGTAAAGATATGTATGTTTGCGTATCTATAGTATAAAATATATCTGTAATGAATGTCAAGAAAAATATATATATATCTGATTTTTTTCTAGTGTCAATAATCAAAGCGTTAGCATTTGACAACTATAGAAGAAAAAAACTATTAATTAATTATTCACTGTCATGTTTCGTCGTTGATAGCTATCAAATAAATAGGTACTTAGCCTATTATCAGATTTGTTTAAGCAGTTACAGCTTAGCCAAATTTGAATAAATGATTAATTAGCTTAAGGTGGCGGCTTCATAAAAATGTATATTTTATTGGTAATTATTTAAATATATGAAATAGATGGCTTGTAAATAAATGTTTTTATTCTATAGATGAGTGTTTACAAAAAGATAATTATATTACTTGAGATTAAATGGTTAGATAATTATTGATATAATAATTATTGTAAAATACAACAAACATGAAATGTTCTTTTTTTGTTTAATGAAATTAATGTTGATGATGTAGGGAATATGAAATATTTTTTTATAAAATTATTTATGACGATAAATATGGTACAATAAAATTTTAAATAAAATATATGAAATGAAATCATTCCGTGTTGAAGTATACATTATGAAATTTAATAATTTAATTAAAAAATAATGGAATGTGCATATATGTCTTTGGATATGTGGTAGAATATGTTAGGCCTTAACATATTTTGTAACACCATTTGGAACACTCATATTCTAATGCAAATAAAATATTTTGATTTTTATATTTTTATCTCTTTCATGTCATAGAGGGTCCACCATATTTACTATCTTACACTACTTTACTCGATTTGAATCTATAAAAAGGTTGGCAATGCATCCGTTATAATACTGGTAGTTCGGATGTCCGTGGGCGACGTTGATCACATCAGATTACCCACTTGACCGTTTACTCTTCTATAAACAAATATAATGTTCTTACGACATATTATTATATAAGTCAAAAGTGTTTCAAAAATGTTATTAGCTTGATGACAACCTTGTCATCGTAATATAGCTTTTTTGTATGACTAATATGTTGCCAACCTCGTGGTTTTTACTACTTCAGCGGGCTTTCTTAATGTAGCATGTAAGGCAGTACACAACAAAATGCTGTATGAGTATTTAGTTAAAATGTATAGAACTGTTAATGTACAGTTAATGTACTGACTGACTGAATTGCAAGAAAAGTGAATATTTTTATGTGCCTCTAAAGGAGTTTAAAGTATTAAGAAAGTAAATGATATGAAAATTTTAAAGAAAAAAAAATAGACGAATTCTTGAATATCAGCTAATTTTTGGTTTAAGTTGTCAATGATGGTAATTTTGTTGCGCACTCACTAAACTAATTTTAAGTTATCGCTGTCATCCTTTAACGAAAGTAACAGAAAGAGACAAAATATTTACGTACACGTATGTACACGACATTTCTACAGACATTTAATCTATCACTCGGAAAACGTTGATTAAAAACATCACAATTTGACATGTTCTGACTAATCTGACATGTCTAAAACATTCCATCTCTTTTATTTTTGTTTCATTTGAGAAAGATAGCATGCATCTAAAATAAGTTTAGTTTATGAACAGCAGAATTACTACCAATAACAATATAAAAATTTCTTCTTAGTATAAGAATAGAACTTTTTTTCAAAAAAAAAAAAAAATTGAAGTTGTATTTGACTCTGCCGCCGCCGGCGTCTTAAATTGGCACTCAACAGGTATTTAATTTTAAACTCCCACTTAAATTGTTTTAGATTTCAAAGTCACACCTCTCAAACAGTTGTTAACATTTGCTATGTTTAAATAGATTACCATGTGTATGGGTTAAACGTACATTACATTTTAGGTTTAGCTGTCAGTTTAACCGCCCACTGAATAAAGTTTGAATGATGTTTAACAACATGTACGGTATCTGCTTCATGCAAACATCAGTCACCTTATGCGCTCGGTTATCCGTCAGTCAATGGGTGGCATAGGGGTTACCCAATTACCACCCGTTGCTTGAAAAGAAGAGAGGAGGTGTTTGACAAAAATCACGTAGTGTAACCGCCCAACACCGTGACCATACCATAAATAAAGTTTAAGCTCAGGAAACCGTAAGCTCAGTTTTATACCAAACAAAACGAAAACACCATAGACGTTATAGATGTATCGCTGTCCTGAAGCAAGAATGTCAGCGTTATTACGTTGCTTACCTCATGGCTTTTTAAACTTTACCGGGCTTTGTGTGCCAAACTTTAGCAGAGTGCTCAGCCCTGGACATATCTATTTACAAGGATTGGTCTCTTCCTTACAGCGCCAGCAACAAGGGCTGTCTCCCGGGAGATCGTACCTCGACTTTGTGATGCGTTCTGGTTACTGGGTGGATTGATTCGACTAGATTTTAGAAAGAATATGAGTACCCTTAACCTTACTACTTGGGTAGCTACCCTCCGGGTTGAAAAATGACTTTTTAACTATGGCGGCTGGGATAAGTAAGTCGGTAGCGCGGCAAGCTGCTGACCGCGCTCTACCACCAGTGGTCTTCTTGGTAAACGTAATCTATGCTTGCTTCTTACGAGTTGTCTGGCAGTGAAGCAGATGATCTATTCTTCACATTTGACCGTACCAAAAAGAAACTTCACATGATTTTGAATATGGGGGTGTAATCTTAACCCTAATCATGCATGGGAAGGCTAGAAGGGGAGGGGGTTTAAAATGCTTAAACTTATCACGTGACTAATAGATGGCCCATTGTTTGTACCTCGTGACTAATAATTAGTGTTATCTGCATTTAAATTAAGTTTAACGATTACTTTTTTATTAACCAATTAACATTTGAGTCTTTTTGACTTCTGTTTAAATAAATAAAAATTTACTTTTAATGAACAGTTAACCTTAATTGAACATTTATAGTGAGTTGTCTATTTGTTTTTAAGGTTTTGATAACTGCTACATTGCCACTGTGGTTCATTGATCCTGTGCTGACGTTGACTACCAAAAGTTCCGGGTTCAATTTTCGGATTCGCTACTAAAAATGTGTTTTTGCAATTTTCAGTTTTTTTGTCTGAGATTACCCTATTTATGAAAGGTTTGCTACCTAACACATTATGGCAATATAAAGTACAGTCGGCTAATCATGGGTGCACCTCTTCTTACCTCTTGATCAAAATCGATCTTTTGCATATAGGATATACGGTAAGGTTTACACTGAGTTAGTCCGGATCCGCTGAGTAGACTAGACCATCTGCCTTCTTGCTTATCTACCTGGGTAGATATCCAACGCCTTACTTATTCCTGCCACCACAATGACTCGGTCATGTTCCGGTCCGTAGGATAGGGTAACCGGTAAACATGCACATCTCCAACCTTACATCAAGCTGTCTCCCTGTAGCGCCATAGCTTCTAAACTAGTAAAGCGATTTCAATATAGTGTAAAGATGACATTTAGGAAGTTCTTAGTTAAACTTTCTGGATAAGTGTTAAGGGGCCTTACAAACTTTTTTATTAATTTTAATTAAAACTTTTAAATTTTCTGTCTTTCTGGTTCTCTGGCAGAGACCGCTATTTGTACATTTTCTTAGAAATGTTTTTATATCTCGTATGTTTACATAAATATGTAACTATGTACAACATGCAACAGCGTGGTGTGTTGCTATCCTTAGGCTTAGATCTCTGACGGAAGTTAACACTCAAAAAACTGATTGATTATTGTTTATGTCTATCTTGTTATAAATGAGAATCTCAAAATAATCTCAGATTTACATGGAAAATAACTAAAATTTGATACGTTGTTATCGCTTCCAGTAACTATTATCTCCCTGAAATATATCTGATCACAGGCTGCATTCACATGAAGCGTGACTTTTTGTGTGTTTATTTGTTTGATACTCGTTCACGTAAAAACTGCTGAATTGATTTTTATGAAATTTGACGTGCACATAGAGGGTAATTTGGATTAACATATAGGATTGTTTTTATCCCAAAAAAATTTTCCTATGGGATCATTTACCATACAGGCAACAGCTAGTACGGTATGAAAACAATACTAACTAAAATTAAACTTTTTCAATGAGATAGTCTAGTTATGCAATCCAGTAAGGATTATTCTTCTATTATTGTTTTTAGTTTTTCTGATCTCTTAATGCCGCTATGTCGGCGCTTACTAGTGTCATGAACAGTATTCACGTATTTACACATGGTCACAAAATATTTTTAATGATCCCTAACCAAACCTAACCATAATGTAATAACGAACTATTACGTCAATTTAAAAAAAAACTGAAATCTATTTCATTCATTTAGGAGTTATAATGCCAATGATACAAACACGCTATGTACCTATATGAATTGTGTAGGTATATACAGACACAGATACAGACAAATCAAACTACAAACACACCTTTCTTTTGGTCAGGGTTCAAAAGGCTTAACAGTCTCAATTTGACAATGTACCTGTAACGACTTTGCTTTTTATAGGCAACTTGTTTTTCTTACCGTCATGTAATATCTTATAACAAAATAATTATAAAAGGACGCATCGCATGCATATTTTGGAATTGTATATTGTTGAAGATATGTCGTTCAAAAAAGGTCCGTATGGCCAGCGCCTTAAGACAGACTACTGATATTCAATTACATAATAACATACTCTGCGGAAGTGACTTATTTAAGGCTGGCAATCTATTAATAAAGTACCAGCGATTTAAAAAGCGACCAAAGTAATTTGTACGCGAGAACGTTCTGGAATTATTTTTGTCCAGACCAAATTTGAACGCCTTGGATTGTGATTGTGAATGGATAGTTGATTCGATGTCAAATAGGACTTGTATAAAGAGTACCTGTCAGGATCAACACTTTAAAGCCCGGATCTTATATTTAAGAAACGAGTCGTCTTGCTTTGTGGTAGTTTTTTGTACGGATAGTAAAAAAATCTAACTACGCTCGTTCGTTATCGACACTGTTATCTCGAAACATTTTGTGTAACTATGAGCAACGCTTCGTTACAGGCAAATTACCAATGGTTATACTATTTGATAACCCTTCGTTGATTGTAGGAATGGAGCTGTAATTTAAACAAAATGCTTATTTTAACAAAATTATTAAAGCAGATACCTTCTTGCGAACTAAAAAAGGAGTTCCATAACTGAAGCGCTGTAAAACTGCAAAAAACCAACTCCAATTGCGTTACCAACGTTGATAATTCCAACTTTTGGTTAAAAAAGGATCGAAACATGTCAATGAGAAATTTAAAAAAAACGTGCAGTCGAGTTGATAGTCTTCGCCTTTTTGTAGTCTTTTTATGATATTGGAAGGCACACGAGCAGACGGATTTCCTGATCATAAGAAATTCACGCCGCCTAGAGATACCATGGGTAATAGGGCGTTGCCAACCTGAGGCCGGGGTGTTAGGCTCCTTTGCAGAATACACCATCTGCCTTTCTTGCCAGGCAGCTCATAAAAGGCGAGCATAGGCTTATCATCACTAACACCGTGACATCTGACTAGGTGGTAGAGTTTCGCAACGACTCGCCCGGATTGGTACCACAGCCTTACCTATTCCTGCCGCCATAACGTCATGACGTGTTCCGTGCGGAGGGTAAGTAGCCGGTAAACTTACTTTTGCTCGAATCCTAACATCCTGACCTCAGATTGGCAACGCACCATTACCATCTTTGGTGTCTCTAGGTGGCGTGAATTTTTACCATCAGGAAATCCGTGTGCTTGTTTGCCTTCCTATAATATATATAAAAAAGTAAGTTTACCGGCTACCTTTTCGTCCGGACCGGAACACGTCATGACGTTATAGCGGTAGGAATAGGTAAGGCGGTGGTACCAATCCGGATGAGTCGCTGCGAAACTCTACCACCTTGTCAGATGTCACGGTGTTAGTGACGGTAAGCCTATGCTCGCTTTTTGCAGGCAGGAAGGCAGATGGTCTATTCTGTAAAGGAGCCCGGACCAACACGCGGAAAAGTCGATTGAAATAGGTTCATCCGATTTTGAGGTAAAGTCTTATGAAAAAAACGCAGTCGAAGTGAGAACTGTTTGAAAGTCAGAAAATATGTGGCGTAGGAATGTAACTACCCCATCAACCGCTGATAAAAAAAATCTTATTTAACTTAATGGATCATTCCACTAATACTATTAGACTAGGCAACCTTTCAACAACTCTCATTGATTTATATCACCACTTGTTCCTTTTTTTTTCGCTTGCGCATTCTTCCACTGCCTCGACAGCGTCATCACCACTTATTCCTGCGTTAACATCAGTGCTTGCCACTGTGCTGTTTCAATCAAATCATCAATTAATATTATGTAGTAGTTGTTAATGTCAAGAAGTTTGCTGGTCAGATAGTATGTAAATAAAAATGAATTCCCATTGCACTTAGTCGTCGCATCACACCTGAACGGATGGACTAACTTTGCAATTTTTTTGGTGTGTTTATTATTGTTCGGAGAAGATTTTTATGAAGGTAAAAACTAAAAAAAAAAGTATCTTCACGCTCATATCCCCGAAGAGGTAGGCAGAGGCACAACCAGGGCACTCACGACTAGCCGAAGATACTAAGTCCCATAATGTGATAGGTGGCAAGCCTATCGCCAACCGGGCACGTTTCCAATCCCGACCATAATTATTTTTTTATTAGAAAATTGGAAAAATCCAATTTTCTTTTTGTTGGCCGACCCGGGATTCGAACCCGAGACCTCATGCAGTCAAGTCCAACACCCGGACCGCTCGACCACAGAGGCGATAAAAAACTAGAAAAATTGAAAAAACACGAACTGTTAGTACATAGCTGTAAATTTCGAGCGATACGAAGTTTGCCGGGTCGGCTAGTAGTATATAAAAAATCTACACACCTGTTTTTAAAACCAACATCTTTCATTGCATTTTTAAACGCAAAAGTAAAGGTTATGTTTATTACCTTAATACAATTTACAGCCCAACCAAACTCACAGCAGGAGATTAATACGCTGTCCATTTATTATTAGTTATATTTAAGTCGATTAACTTGTAAACAGATTTAATCATTTTAACTTAAATATATATTTTGAGTCAAAGATATCGAAATATATAAATTACTAAAAATTACGGAATCGATCACTTGAAACACCTTTTGATAAAAACGGTTGACTTTGAGTAATTACCAACTTTTAATTAATAACATAACAACAACAGTAACATATAAAAGTGGTGGGCTCGATGTGCGTTAAGCACATTTTGGGGCAAATAGAGGTAAAAATACTTCTGTATTCAGTTTTTCATTCTCTTTCAAATGGTATATATGAAGTTAGAAAATTTGAACAAAAATGTTTTTATGCCCCATTATTTTAGTTTGATAAATCAAAATAAATCAGTATTTCGGGCGGTAATTGACAGTACTGTTTAAATTAAAAATCTCTTAGGTTGTAAAACCAGTCAACATAACAACACATGTACCATATACAACCTTAAAAGAATTAAAGCATTTCCTGAAACTTAGTGAGTATAACATATTCTTAATTTATTGCAGGCTCGAAAAGGCGTTAGCTCATTATGGGGGCTATGTTGTAATTAGATATTCTATTTCATTCAAAATTTAAAAATTAACAAAATTGTTGTTTATATCTACTAATGTCTTTCCCGCGCTAGTTAAAAACCGAATAGTTAGTGTTATACAAATCCACTCATACTCATTAGTATTAAGACATATTACCTATATTACTAGCTGTGCCTGCGACTTTGTCTGCGTTGAATTCAAAAGCTTTGATTAGTTCATACTCGTATGAATAAAAGTAGCCTGAGTTACTCCTTGTTGCATCAGATATCTGCCAGGAAAAGTTCCATAAAATTCGGTCCAGCCGTTTCAGTATTACCTGGAACTAACAGACAGACAAAAATTGTAAAAAAAATATTTATGTATATGTAACATGTTTGCCAAAGCATTTAGTAAAATGGATTTTATTAGTATACTACAGATAATATCGCACCTTCAGTAATACAAGGGCCCAAGTCAAAATGTTCACATTTAAAATCCCATACACGACTGGGATTTTGAATGATAAAGGCACAAAATGATTCGCTACTGGTTAGTGCTAGCAGAAAGAGAATAAACATAAGAAAAACTCGGTAATAATATTTATTTTAACACATGATATTATCGGAAAAAATACTGTATCTTAAAACACGATGTCCCAAAAAGTAGTTTTTTGGATAGTGCCCTTATATTACTGAGAGTACGATATATACACTCCTATAACCTATTTTATTAATTTGTATAGGCAATTAGAATACAAACATTTTCCAGAGTTCCAGAATATAATATAATTATTGCAGTAAATTATAAATAATATGTGCTGCCAACGGTGCAAGCCAAATTAAAAATAAAACGATATTGACCACTATTAACTATTCTTTCAAGTTGTCAAATAATATAGAAATAATTCAAATAAATTATTCTTTGCCTGGACATACATACACGCCTGTTGACTCTGTGCACGCGACAACTGGACGAGAAGTGCAAATATTAATTTTGTCGATTAGAATCAAAACCGGCAATCTGTATATGGATTCCATATACAGATTGCCGGTTTTGATTTCAATCGACTCAATTGTATGTCCACATTGTGGCCGACTTATTTTGAGAGCACATGCGTG
>NJDD01001575.1:424186-438167 GCA_002245505.1 Calephelis nemesis
TTAAGTATGTATTTGTATGAGGATATTAGACGCACTATGGGTATTTCATTCACTTTTGAATACATGTGAGACGACTAAAAGCTTAAAAACTAATGAATGCTGGTGTAACTGAGCTGGTTTGATGAGAAAGCTAGAAGATAGGAGACTTAACCCTGGAATGCCTACATGTAAACCCATCGAGTTTGGACTCGTTAGATTCGTCTTAACTAGATATGTTCATATTTTCTTATAATGAGGACTTGCTGACAAGGACCTAATGAAGGAACTGGGAGGTAGCTGATAGATCGTAGTTTAAAGGTTACGGTTTTATGTTTCGTAATCTTCGCAGTTTATCTAACACACATCAAAGAGATAGGTGTTGTAAGTTAAATTTGTGTGCGTGTGTGTGTCTATCTGTGTCATTACAACTTTTGAAGGAATGGACCGTTTGTCAGTTGTTTATCGAAAATTATCTGTAACATTTAACTGCATTATAAATGGGTTATAATTATTTACTTTAATATTAGATGATAGTTAATTAATCCCGTCTGTACTTCTGCCAACTGCCATACCAACCCCAGGGTCACTGGCCTTGTAATTACAAAACACCAGCTTGCCAATAAAAATCAATTATACTTAACTCTAAATATACGCGATTTCACTGAACTAAACACTATACACATTGTTAACCGTAGTGATGTTGCTGCAAATTTATCGAAATATATTTTATCGTTGTCGATATTTCGATAATCATAGTAAATATTAACTTTAATATTTTTTTGTAAACTGAATTTTGCATTTCTGTGACAGAGTAAAAAAGTAAGTAATGGACCCCGTGTATTTACATTTTTATTTTTCAAGACTCCAAAAGGAGAAGGTCATCAATTAGTTTGTATATTTTTTAAGTTTGTTTGCCGATAAGTAGACAAATAAGGAATGAATTTTGATTTTTGCAAAACTTAGTTTATATATCGAAGGGTGAAAGCCTATTTGGCTTAAGCGCCACCTAGGGCGAAATTGAGTTATGTACCTTGTTGGAATCAGCGGATTTTTCTGCGTCGAATGAGAAAATCCCCGTAAAGATCTGATGACTTTTTTGGCGCTTAAAACAGTTAACACTTTGGCCTCATTTTAGAAAAATGATGTATTAAACGCCAAAAAAAGTAAAAAAATTTTAGAGATTATGGATATGAACCACACAAATATCTTACAAAAAACCGCTTAAACTGTTTTTGTTTTCCCAATAAAAATAATCGCCTCTGTGGTCGAGCGGTCCGAGTGTTGGACTTGACTGCATGAGGTCTCGGGTTCGAATCCCGGGTCGGCCAACAAAAAGAAAATTGGATTTTTCCATTTTTCTAATAAAAAAAATGTTGGTCGGGATTGGAAACGTGCCCGGTTGGCGATAGGCTTGCCACCTATCACATTATGGGACTTAGTATCTTCGGCTAGTCGTGGGTGCCCTGGTTGTGCCTCTGCCTACCTCTTCGGGGATATGGGCGTGAAGATACTACAATAAAAATACTCCAGGGCGGTTGAAGCGTTTTGCCTGCCATTACTTTGTAGAGGTGACTGTCGCTTAATACACTTTGCTTTTCATAAAAATCAACACGGCTGTATGACAAGCGGTTGTTGAGTTATTTTCAAAAATGCATATTTTTTGGGATGACTGTTTTTTGCATTGTTACTGCGCTTCAATAATTTCTACTGTGCGTAAGATAAAAATCATACGAAAATTTTATGAAAACAGAAATTAATGTAGAAATTATTTTTGAGACAGTTGTAAGACTGTAATCGTTTAGTGGCCTGTGCAAACTACAGTAACGTCTCAGTCTCGTCTCAGTATCGATTTTGCGCTTTGAAGTAATATACGGAAAGGCACGTTCTTTTTTTTCGTTTAGTAAGATGAAGATTATTATTCTAATAATAAACTGTATCAAAATTGGCCATGAGTAATTCAAGTACGTTTCTTAATTAATGTATAACCTTGTTTATAGACTAGATTACTAGTCTTATTAACCTACAGACATCTAGACAAGACACCCAAGAAGGTTACATGGCTTTTAATTTTTTAGGATATAACTTCTTCTCGATCGTATGTTTAAATTTTTTAAACAATTCGGGCTTGGTTAATTCTGAATGTGTTACGAAGTTGTTATTTTTTTTGATAATGAAAGGCAAACAAGCAGACGGATTTCCTGATGGTAAGAAATTCACGCCGCCTAGCGACACCAAAGTGGTAATGATGGGTTGCCAATCTGAGGCCGGGATGTTAGGCCTCGAGCAAAAGTAAGTTAACATTAATCTGCCACCTACATTTTTATTTCACTCACAATTAAAAAATATCGATATCTTAACATCCCTAATCATCCAGTCACTCATAAAGAACATAATTGAACATATGACACTCTATTGCAATGTGGAATTGGAGTTAATTGGTTGTTCTAAAAATATCTTTGGAACCAATAAACTTATATCTCGTGTCAATAAATGAAAAGATAACCTCAATTTAGTTTATGTATGTGTGACAATTAAAAATACACAGAAGATATTTTGTCAGCGTAAAGATGTAACGACCCCATTGCCTATGGTAGCAAGCTGGTTATTTACGTTACTGGATTTTTCCACTAGTACAGCCGGTTATAAATTATAACTAGACAGTAGAATACTGTGGAGCAACTCCTTTGAATTGGTATCACTATTGTCAATTAATTGTCATACATTGGTAAATTACATATTTTTCCCTAATTTTTGGGGAAACAAAATGTTTATAGATATTACTTTATGGATTGGGTACATTCATATAAAGTCGGTACTCGGTAGCTTTATTTTATGTACCCAATGTTTAAGTACTGTATGCTTATAATTTTATTATACGTGGTATCTAGGTTACTAAGTGTAGTCACTAGGTTAATAATAATCTGTTAAAATGATAACTATTAAGTTTATTTTGTGATGTAATTTTTTGTTTATGGACAACTTTATTTATGTAAGTAACATCGACATGTTTTATGAGTAAGATGCATTACCTACAAAATAAATAATATAATTTGAGTTTGTAACAAGAAGCAAATCCTTAACATCACAGCTAGTAATGTTCTCATCAGTATTTAGTGTTGTTCTTGTCAAATATTGTATATTTATGTTTTTTTTAATTTTTGGAAGGTTAAGGCTAGCAAACCTTTCTTTATTTTCACAGTTATATCTAGCCGCACATGCTAACTGAGTCTAATGATTGACATAAGGAGGTTGTGGTCTGACCGTGCAGAACGTAGACTGACTTTTTCTTTTTTTTATATAGTGTACTACTTTTACTAGGTGGTAGAGTTTCGCGGCGTTTCGCCCGGATTGGTACCACCGCCTTACCTATTCCTGCCGCCATAACGTCATGACGTCTTCCGGTTCGAAGGGTAAGGTAGCCGATAAACTTACTTTTGCTAGAGGCCTAATATCCCATCCTCAGTTCGGCTACGCACCATTACCATCTTTGGTGTCTCTAGGCGGCGTGAATTTCTTACCATTAGGAAATCCGTCTACTTTTTTGCCTTCTTATATCATAAAAAAATTTAAAAAAATGTAATAGGCGAGAAGCAGACGGCTATTCTGATGGTAAGAGACAACTGTCGTGTACCACAGTATTAAAAATATGTGCGAAACTACTAATTACCCTAGCCTGTAGCCTGGAACATAACAATGACGAGTTCTTCCGTTATGGCTTCAGGATTAGGCATAGCGATTATAGTAAATCGGTTAGCGGTTTTAATGTGAGAACTGAACATGCATACAAACACACACTTTCGCATTTTTTACCTAAATAAAAACATTTACATCAAATACTAACCTGTAGTTTACATTTATCTATATGTTGGTTTTTAGGTCACAAACATACTAGACATATTATCTCTATGTTTTTGCCGCAAACAAGTCAAGTAATTGATACTTCGTAAGCCGCGACGGCTACAATGATATCCAATTCACTTTATTGGAATGTTGAGGTCTCGTAGCCTAAGGGTTAAATGTTGAAAACAATGGTACATACCAGATTACAGTACTCTAGCGACCCGCCCCGGCTTCGCACGGGTATAAAATATGCACATGAACCTTCCTCTTCAATCACTTTATCTATTAAAAAAACCACATCAAAGTCCGTGGCATAGTTTTAAAGATTTATATGATACAGATTTGTATGATACAAAGGGACATAGGTACAGAGAAAGCGACGTTTAATACTATGTAGTGATAATGTGTCACAGTACCATTGGGCCTATATGTTGGACTAACTTGTAGAACTACTGCCCACCCAGTAATCAGAACGCAGCACGAAGTCGAGGTACGGTCTCCTGGGAGACAGCCCTTGCTGCTGGCGTTGTAGGGAAGAGTCCAATCCATCTAAATAATGTCTGAGCACTCTGCTCGGCCCACAAAGTCCGGTGAAGTTGTAAAAACCGCGAGGTTGGCAATACATTAGTTATTCCAAAAAAAGGACCTAGTGGTATTATTTTCTTTATAGGATAAGGATGGGAAGTCAGAGACAAGCATATGTTGACTGATGGTGAAAGACAACCGTGGTCTCTAAAACCATAGATGTCGTAGGTGTGTCGATGTTCCTCGAGTCAGCTAAGCCTTAAGGCTAATCAACCGGCTATCTTCCAATCTGGTAACGACTAACACTGGCGGCAAGAAAATATCTGTCTTCTTTTCAACAGCTGTTTAACACGAGTTAGCTTTAGAGTTTTAAACCGAACTGAACCGAACAATGAGTTCAGTTTAGATATCTAAACCGTGTCTAAACCGCCTTGAGTGAAACAGCTGCTATGAATAGATAAATCGTAGATTAAAATTGATGGACGTTTCGGAAATTGGCTGTAAGTGTTTCTGTTTACCTACCTACACCCAGCCACTTTCGCATTGTTTATCTATTTCTTAAATTTTTCATCTGCCATTCTTTCCACAACACAAAACTAATGTTGCCCGTCCTAATTTTTACACCGACGCTTTATCAATCCCACTTTTTCTCTGATCTCGCTGTCGATGCTATTATCTAGCGTTACAACACAGATTTTATTTAAATGCATATATAAGTATCTTCACGCCTATATCCCCCGTTAAGCAGAGGCACAGCCAGGGCACCCACGACTAGCCAAAGACACTAAGTCCCACAATGTGATAGGTGGCAAGTTTATCGCCAACCAGGCACATATCCAATCCCGAGCAACGTTTTGTTGTTAGAAAATTGAAAAACCAAATTTTCTTTTTGTTGCCCGAACCGAGATTCGAACCCGGGACCTCAAGCAGCTAAGTCCAACACTTGGAACGCTAGACCACAGAAGCGATATTTAAATGCATTTGTGAAATATTCTAGCAATACCAATTTCTAGATTATTCCACAAGCGAGCGATGATCACGCCACTTTCCTAGGCCATAGCTTTTAAAATGGATGCAATTATTGCTAGTTGTCGGAAATAAATGAAAACATTTATCATTAAAAAACAAACATTTACTGATTTTCCTTTTTAATTGCATTCTTCAATAACCAATTAAAAATAAGCAATTAATTCGTAAAACGATAATAAACTGACGCAATGCGAATATACCACTGGAATAAGACATTATAAAGTTTTATGGGGCCACATTATTACGCAATGAAAAAAAATCTTTTTAGCGTAAGGGAATTTTGTCAGCTCCACAGTTTTATGGTCCATTATCAGTGATGAATATTGGCTGTAAATGTGACCTGAAATGTAGGTGGTGTTTGTTCACGGGACGCGACGGCACGACTTCATGCCTTTTTAACGATCGCCTCACAGAGGCGTTTAGCGGTCCAATATTGGACTTGACGTCATGAAGTGCAACAACAAAAAGAAAATTTGTTTTTTTCTAAGTTTGAGTGTGTTTATCACATTTACTCTAGTTGCTTTTATAATATTTCTGTGTAATGGTATTAACAAGTTATTTATTTTGTTTACCTAATTTGTTATTTGAGTAATTTGACCAAGGATTTATGTTGTTTATTTATCAGTCCGTCCGTATGTCTACCAGGTGTGTATGTAAATGTAATACACGACTCTGACATATAACACTATTGTGGAGATTACTACAATATTTATAGAGATTTTGGTATTTTTAATTTACATTTTTTTTCTAAATTTTTTTATATAATTTCACGTTTTTTCTGCAAATTCCGTAGTTGTGGACAAATGGTTGTTCTATAAATTTGAATTATGATGGCTATTAACTAATAATAAAAGGTGATATTTCATATTACAAACAACACAAGTAAAAAGTATTAATTATTTTAGTTTTAACTTTACTCAGAAACACAAGGGTTTCACCATCGTGGATTAGTCATGTTATTACCAGTTAGGAATACATGCAGACAGTTTTTCTTAATTTAACTATGAAACCAGGCACATGCAAACTGTATCTATTTTAATAATGTTATGTGATAATTCAGAAAACTCGCACACGTATCTCGTGATGGTAAGATACGACCATGGACTTTATACACCATAGGCGTTATAGGTGCGTCGCTGTCCTGCGGCAGACATGTTAGGTCTATTGTGTAAGTCTACCAACCACCTTACCCTCCCGAAAGGAACACGAACCAGTCATGGCGGCAGGAATAGGTAAGGAAACTTGCTGCACAACACTTGAACTGTCACCAATAGTCTTGTAATTTTTTTTAATGTGCTCAACGAATTTTAATGCGGTTTTGTCAATGAATGATTCAAAAGAAATCCTGGTCTACCTATTC
This sequence comes from Calephelis nemesis, assembly GCA_002245505.1. Classification (NCBI taxonomy): domain Eukaryota; kingdom Metazoa; phylum Arthropoda; class Insecta; order Lepidoptera; family Riodinidae; genus Calephelis; species Calephelis nemesis. The sequence goes on from NJDD01001575.1 coordinate 430,920, forward strand.
ATGACAGAGTCATTATGGAGTCATCATGAAGGCAAGCCATTATGCAGAGAAGAATATATAAAATTGATAGAAGAAGTCGTTACTTTGCGGAAATTAATACTTAAATCCAAATAAAATTATTTAATTTGCGATTTCTCGTCAAAAAATGTAGAAAATGTAATTAGCAATAGAAAAGTTTAGTGGTGAGTGTGAGCTGAATATATATCCACTACATATGTCGCTTCCGGTAAGTCCAATTCATTCATAGCTCACAATTTTGCCTGTTTTGTCACCCCATAATACGCATACATTTTTTGGCAGGAAATTACGTACTAATAATTTTATTTGAACTTTAGAATATGTAACACGGTGAATCCTTACCAGGCAAGTTGCTGCACAGAACTTCCACCAGTGGTGCTTAAAGAAACCAGACCTAAAAATACATCTATGTTCACATGAATGCCCCTGACGGAATCGAACCTTAACAAAAATTAATAAAGTTTTTGTCAGTATTGAGTTTGACATAATTATTTCACATGTTAATGTCACATCAAAGGGTAAACACTGAATTATGTGAACTTTATAAACCAATTTAATTAATAATACATTTTGTTGAGTGAAAAGGTAATTATATACCGCAGTTTGGGCTTAATTTTATGTAAATATTTAACGTGTCGTAATATTAATGAGTTTTTTTTAAGGAAAAAGGCTTGGTCTATGTAGCACTTAGCATCTAAATCATCGATTTTGGTGTGGATGCGACGACCCCGTCATAACATTGTGTTGTCAGATTATACTCATAATAAACGTTAACGCCTTGAGAGGTGACATGTCAGTTCTAATCTATGTAACAAAAAGTCGTGTTGGTTACACTTCTTATAACTCGCGAATGGCTAAACCGCTATGTCTGAAAATGGGTGGGGAAATAACTTTGAATAACGAGACGAGAATAGGCTACTTTTTATCCCGTTCAACTAGGAAACCAGGAAAAACATTTTTTTAATTTTTTCCCATAAAACTAAGTTCGGCCGAGTAACTTGTTATGAATGTAAGGCTATTCCTTTCGAAAGCAATAAAAGCGATCTTTAATGATATGAATGCATAATGTATGTATATTTACCCTTCAATAATTGTTAACCATATTTGAAATAAGTCCATTATTTTTCTCGTGATATAGTTACAAATGTACTAGTAGACAAGCACAAACTGAACGGATAGTACAAAGTTCGCCTGGACGGCTACTTTTTATTAAAAAAATGATGTAACTGAAACTACATATATAAACAATGATCGCTATGTACTGTAAGACATACAGAAACCAATGCGAAACTATTAAATTTTTTGTTAGTCTGTCTATTTTCTTTTCACACAAAAAGTGCTGAACAGATTTTTATCACATTTTTTTTATGTTATAGGAAGGCAAACAAGCAGACGGATTTCCTGATGGTAAGAAATTCACGCCGCCTAGGGACACCAAAGATGGTAATGATGCGTTGCCAACCTGAGGTCGGGATGTTAGGCCTCGAGTAAAAGTAAGTTTACCGGCTACCTTACCCTCCGAACCGGAACACGTCATGACGTTATGGCGGCAGGAATAGGTAAGGCGGCGGTACCAATCCGGGCGAGTCGTTGCGAAACTCTACCACCTAGTATACATATTGTATTGTAGTAGCTTATAGTCAACATTTAAGATAACTTTTATATCCCAAAAACTCTTTCGTTCTCTAACCACGAAAAGTCACTTTGTACTATACTATTATGTACAAACTCGCTGACAACATACAAAAAAATATACAAACAAAAACAACAAAACAAACATACAAATTATAAAGTTACAAATCAACTAAAAAATTGTCAGCAGATAGGGGCCATCCATAAATTACGTCACGCGAATTTTAGAACTTTACGACCACTCCCCCCTCCTTATCACAGGTTGTCACATTTTTAGAACCCCGTCCCCCCTAATGTGACGTCACACACGTGCTAAATGCCTACATTTTTTTGTAGAATGATGGCTGGTATTTTGTTAAACACTGGATTCCAACCTGTTTACATAAAGTACATAGGTATTTCCAGCTTTGCATTAAAAGTGAGAAAGTAATAGAATGTTTTGAATGTTGAATGTTGTTTCCATTATGATGATTGTTGGTATTAAACTAGTGACCAACGTTGAAGTAATTGAAGTTAGTTAGTTCACATATAAATTTCGTGTTCTAGTATATTATAATGTGACGTCACAAGGCTTTCGATCCACCCTACCCCTTGTCACATAATGTCACATTCAGATGATACCCTCTCCCCCATTAGCGTGTGATGTAATTTATAGATGGCCCCATAATGGTGGTTATTCTGTTGTACACAAACTAAACTTATCTTTTACACATGCTACCTTTTTCAAATTAAACAAAAACAAAAGGGATGGAACAATTTAGACATGTCAGATTAGTCCGGACATGTCAAGTTGTGATAGGTTTGTGTAATGTTTTCTAAGTGACAAATTAAACGTCTCTAGAAATGTCGTGTACAACCAACCTTTTTATCTCTTTTCATTACTTTCGTTAAAAGGAGATAGCGATGACTTAAAATTGGTTTGGATGTGTGTTCATACTATAAAATTAGTTAAGTATCTACACGCCCATATCCCCGTAGTAGTAGGCAAAGGCACAACCAGGGCAACCAGGCACAACCCACAACTAGCCGAAGACACTAAGTCCCAACAATGTGATAGGTGGCAAGCCTATCGCCACCCGGGCACATATCCAATTTCGAGGAACCTTTTTTTTATTAGGAAATTGGAAAACTCTCGACCCGGGATTCGAACCCGGGACCTCGTGCAGTCAAGTAAAACACCTGAACTGCTGGACCATTATAAAATTAATAACAATGTTTAATCTCTCTTCCTAATGTCTATAACAACTTATTGTCCCGAATTGGTCGCCAATTAGGATAATAGTTGATATTCACTTCTCTCAAGCCGAAGCGCTACATTCGTGACTTTCCTCATTATATATTGTATGAGTGTGTTTTTCATACTAGAAGTCAAAAGGATGGATTTCCCAATGGTAATACACGTAAAATCACTACAGGAGGTACTAGGTCTCTACCAACAAAACTGCTGCTGGTAGAATATTGTTCAGCACTTGCCTGGGGATCCAAAACCTACCTATCCAATAGTGCTGCTCCAGAAGGTTGAAGGTTTTTATTGGTAAAAATATGTTTTTAAACCGCTAGTCCACAGAAGCGATGTATTGTATGTATCTCTACAATATGCGGAAATCATAACCTTTTTTTAGCAGTAGGGTAAAAGCTCAGAATTCATTTTCTGATACTTGTCCATGACTTATGTATGGTTCGATTGTGTGTATGAGTTATTTATGTCTGAGATAGCACACCCACCGGAAACACGAACATAGCTGTTTATCAAAACTAGGTGAATGCCACGATTAACATTTGGTAACAAGGCTTTTTATAGGAAAGGTGAGAGCTGACGTCTGTTTGTTCCTCATACGTGTTTGTAATCCAGGTCCTATATACATTGTATAAAAACCTTAATCTTTTCTTGTACGTCACATTTTGTTGCGGGAAAAGCCAATTAAAGTTATACTAATCACTACATTTTTTATGTAGCAGAATATTGGCTTTTTATAGGACAGGTGTGAGCTGACGTCTGTTTGTTCCTCATACGTGTTTGTAATCCAGGTCCTATATACATTGTATAAAAACCTTAATCTTTTCTTGTACGTCACATTTTGTTGTGGGAAAAGCCATTTAAAGTTATACTAATCACTACATTTTTTATGTAGCAGAATATTGGCTTTTTATAGGACAGGTGTAAGCTGACGTCTGTTTGTTCGTTCGTTCGTTCGTTCTGACGTGTTTGTAATCCATGTCCTATAAATGACATTGGCAGGTTTAAAAAACCTTAATCTTCACTTGTACGTCACATTTTTTGTTGTACAAATTATACTAATCACTACATAAAGTAAAACAAAGTCGCTTTCCGTTGTCTGTCCTTATACTGATTTTGATTCGGTTTTTTTAATATACAGGGTAACTTTGAAGGACTGGCCAAATTTTAATAAAATGGGTATAGGCTTGATCGGTCACGCATGTTAAATATTATTGACAAATTGTAATATTTACTTTTACAAATCTTTATTTAAAATAGCCCGCAAAAATGCTTAACTAGTTGTCAAGCTATGTCGTACCTAGTACGAGTCATGACGTCACCAGCCAGCGAATGCGACTGCTGTCGGTGCGAACCAGTTTTATGCTTTGTTTACGTTATAACCATGCATATTGTATTATGTGAAGGAAAAAAAAATGTAAATTAATTTACTAGGTGGTAGAGTTTCGCAGCGACTCGCCCGGTTTGGTACCACCGCCTTACCTATTCCTGCCGCCATAACGTCATGACGTTTTCCGGTCCGGAGGGTAAGGTAGCCGGTAAACTTACTTTTGCTCGAGGTCTAACATCCTGACCTCAGGTTGGCAACGCACCATTACCATCTTTGGTGTCTCTAGGCGGCGTGAATTTCTTACCATCAGGAAATCCGTCTGCTTGTTTGCCTTCCTATAACATAAAAAAAAATTGATATTTTGTTTACGTTATAACCATGCATCTTGTATTTTGCATTGGAAGCTAGAACGCTGGGAAGCACCTCGGAATCTTGCATGACATATCTTTAAAAAATAATTATTAAAATCGGTTGGCTATTTATGAAGTGATCGCGTAACAAACATACAAAAAAAAAACACAGTCGAATTTAGAACCTCTTTTTTTCGAATCTCGAAAGGTTGCTCATAATTGCGAGTCCAGCAAAGATTTTTTATGATTCGATCCATTATTTCGAGTTATTAGTTAATCACATTTGTGGTCTAGCGGTCCAGAAGTTGGCCTTGATTGCATGAGGTCCCGGGTTCGATTTCAAGAATCGCGCAATGAAAAGAAAATTTGGTTTTTCCTATTTTCTAAGTATCTTTACGCCCACATCCCCGAAGAGGTAGGCAGAGGCACAACCAGGGCACCCACGACTAGCCGAAGATACTAAGTCCCATAATGTGATAGGTGGCAATAGCCTATCGCCAACCGGGCACGTTTCCAATCCCGACCAACATTTTTTTTATTAGAAAATTGGAAAAATCCAATCTTCTTTTTGTTGGCCGAACCGGGATTCGAACCCAAGACCTCATGCAGTCAAGTCCAACACCCGGACCGCTCGACCACAGAGGCGATTATTTCCTATTTTCTAATTTAAAAAAATGTTGCTCGGGATTAGATATGTACCCGGTTGGCTTTTGCCACCTGCCACATTGTGGGACTAAGTGTCTACGGCTAGTAGAGTGTGCGTTGGTTGTGCCTTTGTCTACCTCTTCGGGATATGGGCGTAAAGATACTTTTTCAAGTTATACCCTAAATGCTTATTTTTCATGGAGGTACTTACCTCGACGACATCGTATCGTGCATGAAAACGAATGAAAAACCACGTTTGAAAAAACGGTCTGTTATTTGTACTCCGATCGAGTGATCGCATAACAAACAAAAAAACATACAGTCGAACTGCTGATCTTCCTTTTGGAGTCGGTTCTAAAAGCCATAAGATAACAAGAAAATATGTTTAGTAATTAAACATGAACATGGGCCTTACCGTGACACTATCGCCTGGTTTCAATAACCTATCTATGATAAGGTGTATTATCTACTATAAATTAGTAACCTGGCAACCAAACTCCAGTAACTATCAATAGATATTTATTATATTGGTTGAGTACTTGAGACATTTAAAGTAAAACTAGTAAATTTTAGTGGCTTTTGCTTTATTTATATATTAATACGTGACGCCAAATCTTTGGAATTTTTTTTCCGAAAATTGCGCGGACGCAGGAGTATTAAATTTAGCAGACATATAGTTTATTTATAGGAGAAGTGCAGACTGCTAATATTTTTCAATAATGATGCTTATAAAGTACATTAAATCAATAAATAAAACATTACCCGTACTACCATGCATTTGACACACAAACAAATGTATTGATGAAAATGATAAAATATCACAGATGGCGCACTAAAAAGTTTGGAAACAAAGTAGTTGGTCTTGAGAAATAAAGATGGCGTTTTTATCAACAAGATATAAAAAACTTATTATGGTCGAATTTCGACCAATGGGCGACCACTAGTTTTAGTTTAAGAGCTCAAGTGAAACATTTATAGAGAAATTAGTATATCATATACTTTCTTGATATCACAAAATCTCACTCAATGATTAGGTAATGATGGTTCAGCTCTACATTAGACCCTGACATTACATTGGTATTGTATAGATTTTTAAATAACTATTTGCAATACATAATAATATATTACGTCTTGTTAGATCGTAATCTTAAACAGTTTGTTGGTGGTAATTCTGTTGGTAAATTAAATTCTGATTTAAGTTTTGAATTTAAAAAGTAAGTATCTTTAAGTTCGTACCCTTAAACAAGTATTAAATAAGTAGGCAGAGATGTACGAGTCAATTTTGATGAAAATCGATACAGCAGTTTTTGCGTTAAGGAGTAACAAACAAACAACCAAACACAAACTTTCGCATACATAATAATAGTAGGATTTGGATATTTTGGATAGGATAGGATTGTGTTATTGACTATAATTATAACATACAAAACAGACTTCAGTGTGTATGATTTGTCATCTTAGTTAAAAATCAAATACGCATTATTAAGTACAAAAAGAACGTAGTGATTATATTCTCTTTGGTACAAAATATCTTGCTTTGCTGTATCCGATTGGAAAAAATGGTCAACACCAGATTGCTATGTAGAAAATTATGCGTGGTTTAACATAAAATTAATACACTTACGTCGAATTGAGAACATTTCTCGTTTGATCGCGCTTTAAAAAAACCGAAGTTAACAAGTTTTAGGCAGTGGATAAGATTGTCTTAAAACGTAAATAATGTGAATATGCGATATTTGATATGCGAGAGTTTCGTTTAGTTCGCGCCAACAGAATTGCCACCTGAATATTAAATATTTATTTTTAATAACTACTCGTCAATTCTTGCACGTGGACTCTGTCATATATAAAAATAATCAATATGCAAGTCTCGTACCGTTTAATTATCTGTATTTTATTAAACTCTGAATAGCTTTGATGAATAAATAATTTATATCCAGAGCTATTTTAAAACTTGATATATTGTGGCTAGTTTTATAATATAACTGCCTACTTTTTTATACAAGAGGAGGCAAATGAGCAATAGGGTATATGCG
>NJDD01001575.1:454873-479300 GCA_002245505.1 Calephelis nemesis
AATTCCGGCTCTGGGTGATTATTAAATTTTTTCTGGTAATTTTAATTTAATAAGTTAGGCGTGTACAATATCTACTCGACCAACGACGCGTTCGTATATTATATATATACATATAAATAGTGTTTATAATATACGAGTTGTAATATCTAGATGTCAACGGAAGTTCAGTCTAGATAGTCATTAACGTAGGCATAGCCAGCTAAACTCGTTCATATTGGTCGCCTACATTCGTAATACTCGCAGTTGCAAATCTGTATAATTTTTAACCGACGTGATAAAAGGAAAGATATTTTATGTTCAACGTCTAGTTTCTACGCAGCGATTACTCTGTCATTTTTGATCCAATTTTAAAAATGTTTTTCACATCCGGGTTCAGTTCCCGACTCGGACAAGACATTCTTTTCTAAATTTTCTTACAGTTTTTGTCTATGTCGGTTTGATTTCCAACACAAAATGTAAAACATACATTTTCCCAAACTAGACCTAGCACTTCAAGATACTCGTGACTTTTTTAAATAACATAATCGCCTTTGTGGTCTAGTACATGAGGCGTCGGGTTCGATTGCACGGTGGGTAACTAAAATGTTTTTTTTTAATCTATACATGTAAAAAATAATAATCTATACATATTATAATCCTCATTTCGTGTAGTGTAGGCTTGCTACCTATCACATTGTGGGACTTAGTGTCTTCGGGTAGTCGTGGGTGCCCTGGTTGTGCCTCTGCCTACCTCTTCGGGGATATGGGCGTGAAGATACTTACATAAATAATAGTTTTATATCCAATATATAAAATTATCGTGTCACTGTGCGCGTGATTGAACTCCTCCGAAATGGCTTGACCGATTCTCATAAAATTTTGTGAGCATATTGAGTAAGTCTGAAAATCGGGCAACATCTATTTTTCATACCCCGAAGTAATAAGGGAGACTCACCCCAATTTCTTTTTGCTAAAGTTGCATTAAAAATATATCAGAACAACGTCTGCCGGGTCAGCTAGTAAATATTATATAATATACTATAAATAAATAATATTTGAAAAACCCAATGTAAAGATATGTCAATAATAATCATGGTAAAGCGATTATGAAGTTAGAACTCGTGACCGCCAAACGTAGGATGTATTCATCTCATTTGCTTCTAACATCTAAACATAATGGCAAATAATGACACTATTTTTTAAAGTCAATACTATCACATGTCGAAGATATGATATGTCTTTTGAAATCTATCTCAATGAAAATAATTCTGTGCCTCCAGCGACAACTGACACAAGTGCAAAACCAACACTACAGAAGAACAAGAAGAAGATTTCTCTGTTGATCTAGGTCTGCTGTGAAGAATATACATCCTAGTTTCCTTGCCAGGTATCCCGTAAAATGCAAGCAGAGATCGAGTTTACCAATAAAATCACCAATAAAAGCGTCATGCCTGCCGCCATAATGACATTGTCATGTTCCGGTCTAGATGATAGGGTAGCCATTAGACTAGCACAATTGGCTTTGCACCGCGACTACAAGGCATCGACGCACCTACAACATTTATAGTGTCTAAAGCCCACATTTAATAATTAAGCAGGCTAGGTTAAAGTTGAGTACTTTCTTTTGTATACACATTTTTTTGTAGTAAACACTTGTACTTATCCACTATACATTTTATTTAATACTTTTCGTTACTTTATAGCCAACCTGTTTCATTTTTTACAGCATCATCAGGGCTTTCAAACTAAAGATAAAAAGACTTTAATTTAACGTTCAGCTTATTTGTTTGAATGTTACTGACGATACCCACAGTACCAACCAAATAAGTACTTTTTTTAAGTCTTTTTATCTTTGGTTTTAAAGCCCTGGTGATGCTGTAAAAAGTGAAACCGGTTGGCTAAAAAGGTTCCCATGTGAGCTCGGCTAAAATCTATATATTAATACGTGATGCCAAAACTTTGGACCCTTTTTACGAAAATTGCGAGGACAAAATTTGGCCTACTTATATATGTGTAGGAGAAGTGCAGAACGCTAATATTTTTCAATAATAATGCCTATAAAGTACATTAAATCAATAAATAAAACATTACCCACACTACCATGCATTTGACACACCTAAGTAGTTGGTCTTGAGAAATGAAGATTTCGTTCTTATCAAAAATATATAAAAATTTGTTATGGTCTAATTTCGACCAATGTGCGACCACCAGTTATATGAAATACTTAGTTCCACGGTCACCAAGAGCTATGAAAAAATTGCAAGTGAAGTTTTACTTATATACAGGTTTATTTTTTTTTTTGAATGACTAATTTGTTGCTAATCTCACGATTTTATGCAACTTCACCGAGCTTTAAGGTTTATACGAAACCCTCGGTGCGCAAGTCTGATTCGCACTTAACCGGTTTTTTATAGCACTTTTTATTTAACAATAATTAGGACAAGAATTAAAAGTAAAAAAAGGAAACAAGGAGAGAATCATTTTTTATGTACAGAGATTACTCTGGATAATTCAAATAAATTATTAATCAAACCCTTAACTAAGCAATTTATACCTATGTTTATTATAAGGTTATTTGTCAACGATACAAATACATAGAAATACATTGACAAATTACGAGCTAACTTTAATAAACTCACCCGGAGATATTAGTGGTAATTTTGTTGCACAATCGCTAAACTAATTTTAAGTTATTGTTGTCTTCTTTTAAAGAAAGTAACAGAAAGAGACAAAACACTTTTAGTGCTGTCAAATTATACACTACAGACGTTTAAACTTATTTTAGATGCATGCTTTCATTTGAAAAAGATAGCATGCATCTAAAATAAGTTTAGTTTGTGAACAGCTGAATTGCCACCACTGGCATCTATTTGCATCAAATAAATATCTTGTCCTGACGGAAATCAAACCTGCACTTCGTTGATGATTGGTGTGAAAGTATGCGCTATGCTATGCTAAGTTTCAACTCTTAAACGTCTTTTGAAAGAACTTAAATTTCGTTAGATTTTTTAGATCAATTCCATAAAAACTTGGCATTGGTTTTATTTTTGCTAATGTTTTGAGAAACAATATCTACTATCCAATAATTTATGTGCGTAGATAAATACGCTATTTTTAAACAAATTATCGAATGAAATACCGCATATCTAAAATCAGATGGGTAGAGGATGTGGTCAAGGTTATTGAAGGTTTAAAAGTATCTTCACGCCCATATCCACGAAGAGCAAGGCAGAGGCACAACCAGGGCACCCACGGCTAGCCGAAGACACTAAGTCCCACAATGTGATAGGTGGCAAGTCTATCGCCAACCGGGCACATTTCCAATCCCGACCAACATTTTTTTTAAATTAGAAAATTGGAAAAATCCAATATTCTTTTTGTTGGCCAACCCGGGATTGAAACCCGGACCTCATGCTGTCAAGTCCAATACCTGGACCCCTACACCACAGATTCGATTGAAGTTTCAACTCCAGTGTTTTCTTAAGTGCTACGAATCGTACTAGGTACTTCATACCCTTGACTATTTTTGGCTTGGGGGTGAGAGGAACCCATCGTCCTTGTGTGCCATTCGCCACCACTATACATTGTTTACCATATGAAATCCTTTTTCTTATTTGCATTTCTTTACTGTAGACAAATTAGTTCCAGATATCGATTATATGTTTATTAATGTTATAAATGCAAAAATCTGTGTCTTTCTATCGGTGACGCTTTCGCCGCTAAACTGTTAGACCGATTTTGATGTACATATAATTAAAGACCCGAGTTCAAAGATGGCTCAAACCCTATAAAACTTAACTCTCACCCCCTTAAAACTATAAGAAATGAACTTTTTTATTAAAATCGTAGGTATTCTACGCTGTCGAGGTTGTAGTGTACATGAATAAATAAATAAATATCCCTGTATAAGTTACACGTCATGTAACCTCAAAGTAACCAAATTATATGCCTGTGTTATAGATGATAGTCAACGATTCCTATACATAGAAATACTTAAATAGATACCAGATTAAATTGAATAAACACACTACCTAAATTTTATAAAAAATATATCTGCCTCCGTCGGTAATCGAACGAGAGAATCACGGTAGATCGATGTAGTGAGGCGCTTAAGCTAGCCACTCGACCAACGAAGCGTTCAACCTACCTACATGTAGCACGCCTTAAAAAAGTAGAACAATTACCTACCCGAAGCTAAGTTCTTGTATTTAAGTTAACGGACAAAAGTTAGTTGCTTAAATCTATCGTTGGGATTTGTTGAAGGTAAGAATTAGAATTCCTTTCTTCCTTTTCTTCGTCTTTCTCCTAGAATTTTTCCTTTATTTAGTCCTTCTACACTAAGTTTAGCAAAACTATTAAAACCGATTCAGATTGTATTAATACGTCGCATAGATAAACAAAAACTATGCACCAGTAAGCAAAACTTACTTATCGTATCTTGATTCTATAAGACCATCTATAAAATATAACCTACCTTATCATAAAATAATAATCAAAATTCATATAAAATGCGTAATTGCATAACAATCGTACAAAAAAAACCGTCAAAATACGGACCTGCTCTTTTTAGAGTCGGTTGAAAAGGTGTGACCATACTTGGTAGTTTTGTTATATATTTATATCAATTTAAGATCCCATATATAGTCTCGTGTCATTGTCTTTTTTAGGTTCTTTTATATTTCTTGATATAAATACTATATGTCGTAAATTTGTTTAAACAAAATATTCATTGGGTGTCGAAAGAAACAAGCAAAACATGAACTTCGCCATAATCGAAGCAGTAAACCTTACAACATGTGTAATAAAAGTTTTATTGATGTTTAATAATCATAATTTCTAACATCGACGGTCAAAATATGTAACGAAGGATATTCATATTTTTGACCAAAAGAAACACTTGTACTGTTTACTATTATTGAAACGTAAAACATTACAAGTGTTTCTTTGTTTAAAAATATGAATATTTAGAAGTTTTACCAAGTGCCGACGATATAAAATATCAAGTATAACGAAGATTGTTTCAGAATATTAAAGCTTTTTGAGTTATATTTACCCTTCTGTACCTACATCCATACTATGTAATATTTGCGAAAGTTTGACCAAAGCCTGGTGAAGTTGTAAAAACCGCGAGGTTGGCAACACATTAGTCATTCAAAAAAAAATAAAGAAAGTTTGAATGTCTGTTATGCTTTCACGACTAAACTGATATACCGATTTTGATGAAATTTGATAAACGTATAATTAAATAACCGAGTTTTAAAATGGGCTACCTTGTTTTTGAAAAAATCAACCTACTATATAATGGGTTGAAAGTTTGTATGAAAATATATGCTACACAAACAAATTCGTGGTTAAATAGCCCGTATTTTATAACCATAAAAGATGTATCTGTGTATACACATAGAAGAAATATTTACAAAACAAGTGTTGATGTAGTATGTAAATGATTATTAGATTAAAATATTCTTTGTGGATTCCTTAAATATTATAAATATTATATGTTACGTACTATTTTAAATAAATATGAACGAAATAAGTCATATATCTAAATCATTGCTATTTTGGTGTTGGATGATATGTTGGATGTACTGGATCTCCCTGCCTACTTCGTAAGAGACTTCCCGTGAAAATATGTATGTATAGATTTTAAACTGAGCTATATGTATAATAATATTATTGCTTTGAAATGCAATTCACATTAAGTGACTTGTAACGTAAAGAGGATACAAACTGAGTTTTTTGGTTATAGATATTAGGCAGAGGTACAACCAGGGCACTCACGATTAGCCACAAATACTTAGTTCCATAACATGATAGGTAGTAAAGCTATCGCCAACAGGGCACTTATCCAACCCAGGGAAAGTTTATTTATGATAAAAAAAATGTTTATCCGACACGGGAATTGAAAGTGCGACGTCAGTGCCAATACCGGATTAGTAGACCATACACTTCTTTGAGGATATGGGCGTGAAGATATTTACCTAACCTAACCTAACTTTCTTACTGAATATTAATGAGATAGTGAATAAAAGGTCTATTGATTGTAAGATACAATAATTGCCTAACTGGTTACTGGTGGGTCACTGTCTTATGACCAGGATCTATGGCCGCATTTGCCAGTACAAGTCAACTGGCTACTCAACATTTCAACACGGAAAACGATAATGGCGAACACTAATGTTAGAGCAAAATGAAAGTTACCTTAATCTTTCGACGTCACCTTAATATGTAATACCTGGTCTTATAATAACATAATACCAGTAATATTTTAGTTATCAATAATTTCTGTCTACTGTATTAGGGACTTGGATTGAAGATAAGTATTTGTATCTTGCTTTTAAAATTTATTGTCCCTTAAAGTAATTGCTAACCTTTTCAAGATTACATATTCAATTTAATGACGTTTCTACATCATAAATAATGATATTGAGGTCTACTACACCATTTATAAACAACATTATTACGCTTAGGCAATCTCCAATAGTGTTGAAGTTGTTACTCTAATGTTGTTTGAACATAATTCAAACAGGACTGTGTATACGTTAAAATAATTTATTTTCCCCGTTGACCAACACGGCCTCATTTGCAAAATAGAGCATGCAGTTCTTAAAACGCATAGGCTTACACCGTAACATCCCACTAGATGGTAGAGTTTCGCAGCAAGTCGCCAGGATTGGTACTACCGCCCTACCTATCCCAGCCGCAATAACGTCCAAAGCTTTCCGTTGACGTGTTCCGGTTTGGAGGGTAAATTAGCTGGTAAACTTACTTTTGCTCGAGGCCTAACATCCCGGCCTCAGGTTGGCAACGCATCATTACCACCTTTGGTATCTCTTGGCGCCGTGAATTTCTTAGGAAATCCGTCTGCTTGTTTGCCTTTCATTATCATAAAAAAGTGTTTTATTATTTGCGTGCTTGTTTCTGTCATCGTATCTCCTGAATGACTGGACCGATTTCGATGTGTTTTTTTGTGTGAAAGCTGACATGACCAACAAGGTCCTAAGCTTCATAACAAATATAATCTATCGCTGGTTACTGAACATTTTTAATTTTGTGATTATGATATTTCCTCCAAAACTCTGCTGGAAGTGCTATCCTCTGTGTTAAATTTATCGCAGTTTATTTTTATCTGAGACTCATTTTAAACGAGGTTAATTAGGTTTTTCTGCAGTTTCGTAGTTATATTCTGAAAAAGCTTTTTTACTAAGGATTACGACATTTTTATATTATCACTAGCGGCCCGGTACGTGCATGGCTACGTATATGAATGACCTCTTGCTGAAGAGTATTTATATTCCTTGGTATATGACCGTATGAATGACATAACACAACAAAACAAAAAAAAGTTTCAATATGATAGCACAATCCCCATCTGAAAACAGTTTCGATTTGACTGAATAATACCCATTAACAAAATGGCGGGTCATTTTATTGAAGTCATTTGATACAAAAATGTGATAAATGAAGAACCGCTGGACCAATTTTATGCAAACTTCACACAAACCATCTATTGAATAGTCCAAACAAAGCCTAAACATTTGGTTTGTATGGGTGTGCCCGTTCTTGAGTTATAAAATTACAGCGAAAAGTGGCATTGATTTATATATTTAGAAATGGTCTTATATTAGAACTAAATTATTATTTTGTAAAACGAGATAAAATATTTATATACCTGTGACTATCCCTTTGGGGATATGGGCGTCTAATATTTTAATCTAGCAGGTAAGCCGTGACCGACAGACATACTTTCGCGTATATATTATTATGGAGTATTGATTTATAAACTTAGTGATGGTATTTGCATAATTCTTGAAACTACCGAGATGATATCGATCCAAGATCATATCAACCATAACTTCCCGACTGAAGTTTCTGGATGTATTTATCTTAGAGACATCAACGGAAAAGCTAATAAATTTTTCCGCGAAAATAGGATGCATGGTACATAGGGTTACCAACAGCAGTGGACTTTCGAAAATAGCCCATTCGTTCATTAATTTTTATGTTAAATTATTTTTATTTTATTTATTTTTAATTTATTTGTTGCTTGCGAGCATCTTCCAGTCTTTGCCGGGAGCGTGATATAGCACAAACGCGGCGGAAATTTTGTTGATTTATGATAGTAAGTTTCATTTTGCGTCACGGGAGTTCGGGAGGTTTACAAATATCACGTTACGAGTCTCCCGGGTATTACGGGAGGGTTGGCAACCCTAATGGTACATATACTATGAAGAGTAAAAAGAATCACATTTTAGTGTAGAGCATATAACCTCTTCCTGTTTTGGAAGTTGATCAAACAGAAAATAGGTATCTTGACACCTATTTCCCCGAAGTGGTTGGCAGAGACACAACCCAAGACTAGTCGAAGACACTAAGTTCCACAATGTTATATGAGATAATGCGTAAGACAAAAACG
This sequence comes from Calephelis nemesis, assembly GCA_002245505.1. Lineage (NCBI taxonomy): Eukaryota > Metazoa > Arthropoda > Insecta > Lepidoptera > Riodinidae > Calephelis > Calephelis nemesis. The sequence continues at coordinate 463,269 of NJDD01001575.1, forward strand.
AGCAATCAGTGGTGATTACATATTTCTTCCCTCCGGATGGAAACCGACAACGTTCCTTCCGAGTCCTTCCAAGTCTTAGAAGGGCATAACTAATCCCGGCAATTTTTTTTCGGACCTCGAAAGAATTAAAAAGAACACTTTTCGCCATTACAATATTTGTTTATCTTCACGCCCATATACTCGAAGAGGTATACAGAGGCACAACCAGGTGACAGACCTATTGCCAACCAGGCACACATCTTATCCCGGACAATGTTATTTTTATTAGAAAATTTAAAATATATATTTTCTAATTTTTTGTTGTCCAACCCGGGATCGAACCCGAGACCTTAAACACTCTCAAGTCCAACACCTGAACCGCTAAACCAGAGGCGATTTTATTCATTATGCTAAATAATTATTCAAGTAAAACGATGTTAACGTTAAACAAGATACCATAGGCCTTACTCGACGTAATAAATTTGTAACATTACACATAAATATTAAAATATTCAATCCACATACACCACGTCTGATTTAGTTAGAATAAACATGTCGACTAGGTTTAAGCATATGTATATTGAAATCTCTGTAATAATTAATGATAAACGATTTGCATATTATAGTGATAAAACAGTAAAGTTTAACTTGTATAGTAAATGGTATGTTCTATTTAATAAATTTAATTTTATAGAAATTTGTTTGCGATAATAATAAAACAAAGTTCAAAAATCCGACTTCAATTTTATAAGTATGTCATTATAGCAAGCAGGTATATAATAATATGAGCGAGGTTAAACTGAAAAAAAAATACGTCACCAATGTAGGTATTAGATTATTGGGGCGCAGTCAAACTGAAAGAAATCGACTTCTATTTCATTACTACGTCATCTTAATTAACAAAAGATATGCGTTATTAGAATTAACTCAAAAATCACTTACCTATTGCATCTGGACCAAATTCAAATTGGTCTTTTTTTAAATCGTGCCCTAGTTTACGAAAAAACAGTTGACAATTTCCATAATTGGTAATTAATAAAAAAAACAAAGTAGAAAAAAAACGGATAGAAAAGGAAGATATTTCTTATAAATAATGTACTCGGATTTTAATAATGTTGAAAATCTGCGTCCTTCTTTCCTCTAAATCCGCAAGTCCTTCCCGCGTAAAAAGTCGCAATTAGACAGATGTTTTATAACATTAAACTCTTTGTTGGTCGTGGGGTATGCGTACACACCTAACGCCACCAATCTCGAGAATCGGATACGACTTTCGACAGGGTCAGACTCTTGTGCGATGAACGTCTAAACGTCTGTATATCCGGCTCTGCTTTGGGATATGCCAGAAATATAATAGAAAGTTATCATCATCATCAGCCGGAGAACGTCCACTGCTGGAAATAGGCCTCCCCCAAAGAGCGCCACAAGTCACGTTAACCAGCCGCTTGTATCCAGCGACTTTGACCAGTTCATCAGTCCACCGGGTGGGAGGTCGTCCAACACTGCGTCCTCCAGTGGGGCCGGCACTCGAGAACCTTCCTTCTCCATCGGTTGTCGGTTCTGCGAGCAATGCGGATCACATCTCGCAGAGAAACACCGATCATAGCTCTCTCCATATCACGCTAAGCGACTCTGAGCTTATTTAATAGGCCCACATTTAACGGCCAAGTCTCAGTATCATATGTCATCACTGGTAACACACACTGGTCGAACACCTAAATCGTCATCAAATCTTCTCATCTCGTTTCAACTTGATTACGCTTGCAAGGATTTCTTTAATACTGGATTTAAATTATTCTTGGTGAAAAGTAAAGGAAAACCTATAGTTTTTTTAAACCTATTACATGTATGAGGTCTATAGGCAACGCTTATTTCTTAACATCAGGGGAACCGAGTGTGTTCGTAGTTTTTCCCCTTAAAAATATTTAATAAAAGAAATAAATAAAAAAAACAATAGAGTTACATAACCTGCAGACAGTGCCTTAACACTAACCAGTTTTTGATGGAAAAGTAGTTCTTACCTAAATCAAACCTGTTACTTTTTGTTAATTTTAAACAATTATTTTATTGAACATTTCAACGTCGTGAAATATTGTGACTTGTTGATTGTAAATCTGTCAAGATATTTTACGATTGCTCGATTGGCAATTTAATTTTGACAGTTGTTTAATTTTTACCTTGACACCTGTCAAGTGAAATTTTATTCAATCTATCTAATGTCAAATTGACTGACAGCTGTCATATTTTTATAACCTTTCACATTCATCGTTGATTAGGGCACGGCGTTGAACTAAAAAACCCTAGGAGTATTCCAACATATAATTTCTTATCATCAGGAAATCCGTCTTCTTGTTTGTCTTCCATTATCACAAAAAAAATCTTAATTGAAAGCAATATAGTCATAAAGTGAATATGTAAATTATCTTATCTCGTGATATTTGTTTAAAAAATAGAAAGAAATAAAGAGTTTCATGGAAATGTAGGATACTAAATAATGAACACTATAATAATTTAAGATAATACCATAATAAATAAACTACTAACTTATATATTTAAATAATTAAGAAATACAATATGTTGATGTCATATTTGTAATTATTTTATTCATTTCAGTATTTTTAAATGGATTAGGTTAAGCAACCGTTACTTATAAAATGCCATTTGAAAAGTTTGACAAATGTTCATTCTTTTTTAATTTTTTAAAGTTTAACTAGTTATAACGCAAATAGTTGAACTTAAGAAGCTAAAAATCACGTCTTTACGCAAGGTCAAGTATTTTGTTATTTTCCTATAAACTAGACCTTGTGGTGACCTCTAAGATTATAAAAAAAATTAAGTAAATTTCGAAAATAAGGATGTTAAATTTCGAAAAGAAGGTTGCCTTTATTTTGTATGACCAATCTTGCTTTTAATTGGTACTCAAAAGCAAAAATAAAAATGAGTTACGGTGTTGTTTCCACCTATTTTAATATTTTTTGACTTATTACCACCACCATTAAAGTGACCAAATTTAGCTCATACGTAAAAAAATTCTTTGTAATAATAAGTAGACATTTTAGTTGAATTAACTCATATTAGGTATGTATTTCAATGATTTGGGTTTTGTTCCTTCACTTAGTTACAAAAGTTACTTACTAGCGATAACCCGCGGCTTCGCCCACAATGAAATGATATGGAAGCCGTCCTATCTTTCAAGTTAGAACTACAAGTGGTGTGCAAATAAACATATAATAATTTGAGCTGTTTAGGAATCAATCCCAGACAAAAAACATGACGTTATATAAATTAACATGTATTTTTGACATTTTTTTTTATTAAATACAGATTTATCAGACGTGTAGGGCCATTATTTGTCATTCAGATACGCTATATTATATACAGCGCCATCTAGTTGTAAAGGTGCCAGGGTTATTTCTCTGCCTATCTTTTCGGGAATACGGGCGAAAAGATACTTACTTGTAATCATAAATGTCAAAGCAAAAATACTATCGTAATCCCTTCTAATACTATTAATATTATAAATGTGAAATTTTGTATGTTTGTTTATTTGTTTCTTCTTTCCGCAAAAGCTGCTGAGCCCATTTTCATGAAATTTAACACACATAGAGTGTAACTTGGTCTAACATATAGTATAGTTTAAATCCCAAAAATATTCCTTTGGAACATTAAGCGAGCAACGCTGCGGGCCACAGCTAGTGTTTCATATGTAAATGCTCCTGATTCTCACTTGACCAGATATAAGGCCTTATTAGATAATGGTTGTAAATGCTTAAGATTGCGATCTGACCTCCTCTACAGTCTTAGGGGCGAGCAAGTGCTTTACCTTTAACTAAATGGATTGTCAAATGGAGCCACGATTATTTTATGCTTCTTAAGAATTGTGGTTCAAGGCATAATTGTACACGACGTTGAAATTTTCCTGTTTTTTTATTTTATTTAGAATGAATAATGAATAATATGAAGGATAAAAGTCCAATTCAAAATCTAGGATATGTGTTATTAGGATCTGTTAAGTGCAAACCGAGGTATTTTTAATTAAAAGAAGAAAGATTTTTTATTTTAGTTAGGAATGATATGAAGGATAAAAGTTCAATTAAAATTATAGGATATGTTTAGTTAAGATGTTTTGAGGGCGAATCGAGGTATTTTTAATTAAAAGTAGAAAATTGATACAAAAGGCGTTACTTTGCGGGAATCCATACTTAAATGAAATAAAATGATTTAATTTGCAATTTCCTGCCAAAAAATATATTTGTATCATGGCGTGACAAAACAGGCAAAATAGTGCGCTATGAATGAATTGGACTTGCCGGAAGCTAAAACTCCCAAATAAATCCAGCTCCACACAACACACCACTATAACTGTTTTATTAGCACCAACAATACACACACTACTAAATACTCAAGCATCATCAGGACAATTCGACTGCACTTCACGAAGGTCGAGCAGATACTATATATATAGTTCTACAGATACTATATATTCTGTTTGTTGCCCGACCCGGGAATCGAACCTGGGACCTCATGCAGTCAAGTCCAACCTGGGCTGGTTGACCACACAGGCGATAAAATAAAAAGTATAATTAAGTCAGGAGTTGGAGTACCCTTTTGACAGTTTAAAAGAACATGACGCCATATAAAAATCTAACTTTACAACAGTCATGAAGGTATTTTCAAAATGGAGTCATAAATATTAAGACACAATGTCGTTAAAGTGTTGATGATATCTTTATCGTTTATCTACGATGCATTGTATTAATCTTATCTTAACAAAAACGATCCTCGGACAACAGTTTTTTTATGTTATACGTAGACAAACAACATCAAACAAGCAAACAGAATTTGCTGACAAGTAAATATCTTCACGCCCGTATCCCTTTATAGGTAAGCAGAGGTACAATAAAGGGAAGACACGACTAGGTGAAGACACAAGAGTTCCTTTATGTGATATGTGGCAAGACTATCCTCAAACGGGAAAAGACCCAATGCGTAACGTTTTTTATAAGAAATTCGAAAATTCACCGAAAATTCAGTTGACTGATCTTGGGATTGAACGCAGGATCTCATTTAGTTAAGTCTAACCACGGTCCAGTAGTCCACGGAAGCGATTATAGAATAAAAAGATAAGTTTCTTGTGAAATTTGTTGACCACGGTTGTTTACAAATCGGAACACGACAATGACAGGCCCTAGGGCTGAGCGGCAAAAAATTCCGGTTTTGTTTGTTGATCATTTCGGTCAAACCTTTGTTCGACTGGTCTGTCAAACTAAGCAAAAGTCTAAATTGTCTAATAATGTTATATATTTTGCTATTGGCAATGGCATATCACTAATTGGCAATGGGGTCGTCATATCATACTTCCAAGTGCAGAACTTTTGGGTATAACAATTGTCAAACGTAGCTTGCAACCTTGAGAGTATAAAACAGTCATTATAATAGCAAAATTAAAAATGTTCAATACACATGTTTTTTTGTAGTTAACACTTGTAGTTAACACTTGTACTTATCCACAATGGAATTCGACCAAGTGCCGACGATAGCAAGTATATATTGTAAAAATATAAAACCTATCGGTAATATACATAATGCTGAAAAAACATATCAACTTTCAAACAAAAAAACAGCGTGATAATCGGTTTATGCGTTTAAGACTTATGACACTAGACACATGAAAACTTGTGGCAGATCTCATTTTTTGTCGGGGGCTAATAAAGTTGCTGAAGTAAAAGTCGAATTCTCAAAATGATATTCGAAAAGTTCTGAAACTTTAAATACATTGAAGAAATACACATAAAAAACGTGTTCAATTTTCACGCCTAATTGATTTAATACAATAACTTATTCCACAGCGATGTGATAAACTCTGATCCCGGAATCAGCTGATATGTATAATTTAAAAACAATATTAAAATATGATCACCTAAGTGTTAGAACAGTGTTTAACGAAAATAATTCCACTTACAACATAGGTATCTAAATATTAGATTATGCCAAATTTACAACAACAGACAATTTAGAGACAGAAACAATTTAGAGAACATGAAAAAAGCTGACGTCATCAAGATGGTTTTTGACTTAATTACATGTAGGTTTTTTGAAAATATTTTATTTTTGTTTTTTTTTTGACAGTTTTTTTTTAATTCCGTATTTTTTTCTGAAACATTTTTTTAAGTTATACTTTTCGTCTGTAATTAAAAAACACGTTAACAAAAAATTACGAAAATTGAACTAATCCCAAAGTAATCGCAAAGTATACGGTTGTGAACTGTACGATATGGGTGTCAGTGAACGGCACTTATATAAAGAAATATTTAAACTGTTACCAAAATAAATTAATGAATACCCACTATTAAGTGTTCAACTTCATTGACCCCTTAAGGGGAAGACATAGACAATTTTCAATCACTTTCACTGAACATTAGCCGTACAAGTACCTACACAATTGTATAATGGGTTATAATGTTACCATTGTATACCATAGCAACCAATGGTAAATGTATACGAGATTCGAATGCATAAAATTAATTTGTTTCCCTAAAAAATATATTAGAATAAAAGTAAGAATTAGTATGTATAAAATTCTGACGCGTTTTTATCTGACACTAAGTACTTGGGTTTCGAAATGTTGTGCCTCTATGTAGATATCGATTTTGTGATCGTTACATCACTTACAGATGAACTTAGTTATGGTCAAAACTGATGAAATGCCTAGTGTTGACAGTATAGTTTTTTTTACACAGATTATAAAACTAACGATGCATCTATATAATTCTAAAAATTTAAACAAGTGAGTTATGTAATCCTATGTGGTAGTAAAACACATGAGATTTCAATTCACTTCACTACAGTGTGAAAGTGCAAATTCTTGCTTTAACGACAAATTGAAATTCGGAATTCTGATGACAATTACTATAAAAAAGATACAAATATAGATGCAAAGCAATAATGCACACAATTTTCTACATTAATGAAATTTTACCGAATCCTGACACTTAAAACTATAACATACAGGATGCACTTTTAATAAACAAAACAATTATGAACAAAATTTATACATTATTGAAATTTCACTGAATTCTGATATTTTAAACTTTAAATAATTATATACATCACAGGATGCCCCTTAATAATGCAAAACAATTACACAGTTTAATACAATAATAACAAATACAAAATTATATACAATTGACCGCCTCGTTGGTCGAGTGGGTAGCGTACACGCCTAACTACATCAATCAACCGCGAATTCGATTCAATTCCCGACGGGGGCAGGCGTTTGTGTGAACATTTAGATGTCTGCATTTCCAGGTCTGGGTGTTTATTGAATTAAATTTATTCTGGTATCTATTTAAGTATTTCTATGAATTATAATCGTTGACTAACACCCATAACACAAGCATATACATTGCTTACTTTGGGATTAGATTCAATTTGTGTGTCTTGTCCAGGACATTTATTTATTTATTTATTATATTAAAATTTCATCGAATTCTGACGTTTAAAACTCAGATCAATATATTTTTTTGATTTATCTGAGGTTATATAAAATAAAATTATAAATAAAATAAATATGTTGCAGGATGCGCCTTAAATATACTAAACATTTATGCACACTGTGTTATTAAACGACGCTGCGACCTTTGTTGAGGACCTAATTATGGATTCCAACATTGTTTTATACGACATAAGTAATTCGGTAATAGGAGATATGAACACAAGACATGTCTGGCGAACGTAAATACTGTCATTGACTGACAATTTGGTGTCATAAACGTGACTTAAGTTGTACGATTTTACATTGGGTTTATAAACCGGCGACTAAAGTACACATAATCGCAAAAATTGATACTAAAATCCAAAAAAAAAGAAACGACGGGTTGTACTGCAGGAGTGCCGGCAGAAGTGATGTGCATTTTTGATATTTTGTAATGGTTTTGGAATAATTTTACACAAATTGCTTTATCAGTATGAAAGTACTATCATTTATGTGGTAGGTAATACAATATTCATTTATTGCGATATCGTACACAAACATGACAACACAAACAATCGCGCAAGCGCCCTGCGCCGTCTTACGAATTTTCGATCAGGTCACGTGTCCTGAGGCGAGTTGAGAAGTTTTTACCCATTCCAAAAAAAGTGCGCAGCGCCGCTAAAGAAGTTTTTACTTCGAAAAAATATTTACCCCGTACCCGTAAACAGGCAAGGCAAGAAGTACAACCTGGCCGACCTAGGATTTTTCGAAGGTTCTTTAGTCCTACGATGTGATAGATTTCAAATCCACCGCTAATCGGCACTTATTCATTCAGTTTTATAAGGAAATTTGAAAAACAATTTTGTTGCCTGGCCTGGGAATTGAACCTTGGACTCAGACGCAATCAACACTAGACTGCTAGACGACAGAAGCGCCGTAAACTAGAAGCATAATGGACGGCAAAAAATTATTCTCTTCATAATGTTAAATTAATTACTCCTCATTAAAATTGGGTTAGTATATAGTTAGTACAACTTTTTACTTGATGTACTTTATATGGAATGAAACTAATCATTTAATGTGGTTACGATATTTGAAATAATTCAAAGAATGTAACCATATTTGATATAATTGAAATAATGTTACTAAATATATAACTTCACTATTTCATGTTTTGGTTCGGAGGGTAGGTGCTATCTTGCTTGCTTGCACATCGGGCCTGACATTCCGGCCATAGGACAGTGATGCGCCTATATCTATGGTGTCTTTAGACCATGGTTATTTCTTAACATAAGTCGTGTGCTTGTTGGCTGAACCTTTACAAAAAAACCTACCTGTAACCTGTTTATACTTTCTGAAATAAGGATATGGCAACTCCACCGCTGGCTAATAACATAACCTGACAACTTTAATTCTTACCTTGTATGTAACCGGTAAACTTAAATAAGACATCTAACATTTTTCTCTTACAGCCGCTATCAGAGACGTCGGTTAACATTAAGTCTATCATTATGACACAATGACGACTGAAGTCCGGTTCCTATATTCAGGAAACTAGTCGTTTTTGCTTACAAACGGTAGTTTTTTGTAAGAATATTAAAAATCTAACTACGGTCGTTTATTATGTATTGATAACTCTACGCGTTTCGTGTAACAATGAGCAACGCTTCGTTACTTTTAAACAAACAACCAATGGTTACACTAGTAGTGAATAATTACGGCTCGTTAATTATAGGAACCGGCTTTAGTGACTTATCAAAAAGCGATTGACGTCTCTGAGTATATCCGTTGGATTGGCAACTTGCCATATATGCGATGAATAAAGATATTATGCATTACGTCTATTATTTGGAAATCAATCAGCTTGATTGTCTTATAAATTACCAACTGTTGCCTGAGGCGTTGCCCGCGAGGTTAATGGCAATTATTTTTGGGATAAAAACTATCCTATGTGTTAATCCAAATTAGCCTCTACGTGTGTGCTACATTTCATGAAAATTTACACGCAAATAGCAGGCAAAATCTTATTAATGTTATAAATCTTTCGCATTTATAACATTAATAAGATTATGCCTGCTATATAATAATGTAAAAATATCTAACACATATTAGTTGTATATGTTCTGTATGAAGTCTCGAGTTCGATTCCTGATCAGGCAACTCATCAAACACATTCTAAATTTTCCAATAATAATTAAGAGCAGTAAAATTGAAAAAACTAATTTTGTTACGAAATTTAGCAAATAATTCCGTAATAATTCCGCATAAATTGTATCAACATCCTACTAGTAGTTTTGAATTATATTAATTCTTAAATTTTAGACGAAAATTTAATATTATTAAGTAGAACTAAAAAAACATTAGTCGGATCATGATAAAATTAATAAGGGACCGTCTCTAAATTGTGACCTATCTTTTTAAAATTAAACCATTAAATCTATTCCTTATTGGCCGGATTAGCGCTTAATAAGCATACATAAAAAGTATTTGAAGTGAGAGATTTTTAGAGTCGGTTAAAATCAACATTACCCCCACCCGGTTGCCATCACATTAAGAGACTAATAAGGGAAATAGGTTTAAGTGTTTATTATTTATTTTGTTATCTATTTAAGTATTTCTATGTGTTAGAATCATTGACTAACACCCATAGCACAAGCATATAATTTGCTTACTTTGGAGTATACAATTTGTGTAACACGTCTAAGAATACCATCAGAATTTCCCCGTGTTGGTCCGGGCTCCTTTGCAGAATAGACCATGTGCCTTCCTGCCCGGCAGCTCGTAAAAGGCGAGCATATGTTTACACCGTGACATCCTACTAGTTGGTAGAATTTCGCAGCGACTCGTCCGGATTGGTAACACCGCCTTACCTATTCCTGCCGCCATAACGTCATGACGTGTTCCGGTTTGGAGGGTAAGGTAGCCGGTAAACTTACTTTTGCTCGAGGCCTAACATCCCGTGAATTTCTTACCATCAGGAAATCCGTCTGCTTGTTTGCCTTCCAATATCATAAAAAAAAACTATTCCTTAGACTTTAGTTGCTAATGTTACGTAAACTGAATGGAACGCAGCTATAATTTAAACATAATCACACAAAAGCGAATGAGCAGAAATTATTTTTCTTTATGACAGAACCACAAAGAAAAGAATTTTAAAAATACGCAGCGTTGAGTCTATGAAGGATCAGTCAAAATGTTCCTAATTTTATTTTACTCGCGGCTACACCCGCGTTAAGTTGTATCTGTTTCACGGGAACTCGTTTAGATATAAGGATAAAAATTAGCCTATATGTTACTCTCTAGCTTCTAATCACACAAACACACAAAATCTGTACCTTCTGCCAAAAACTGATACACGTTGAAAATCAAAACTTTACAAGAGGTCATACAAGTTAAACATCCCTGGTCAAGCCATACATACATATATCACCTGACCCCAAAGTAAGCAAATTATATGCTTGTGTTATGGGTGTTAGTCAACGATACTAATACACGGAAATACTTAAATAGATACCAGAATAAATTTAATAAACACCCAGACTCGGAAATGCAGATATCTAAATATATTTATCACACAAATTTGATGATCCTGCCCCTTCGGGAATTGAACCCGAGCCTCGCGGTTGATCGATGTATGTAGTTAGACATGTACGCTAGCCACTCGACCAACGAGGCGGTCAAAATATCAAAAACAAAAGTCAATAAATTCTAATTCTTAAACTAAGCGAGCTAGGTCAAAGTTGGATACGTTTTTAGATAACAATTTTCACTTTCATTTTGCAATGATTATTAGTTTAAAGTTATTCTTGAGAAACCCGTGAGTTAGACGTCCTATTAATTTTAAAACACGCTGAAATTGTATAATGAACAATACAAGTACAGTTAAATAATATTGCACCTTATTTATATAAATTGTCTATACTAGTCAATACTTCTATACTAATATTTTAAAGAGGAAAGGTTTGATTTTTTGTTTGTTTGTTTGAAATGAATAGGCTCCGAAACTACTGGACCGATTTTAAAAATTATTTCACGTTAAGAATGTTACATTATCCCTGATTAACATATGCTTTGTTTCATCAAAATCGATGCAGTAGAAGCTAAGTTATGCAGGCGAAGCTGCGTGACACTGCTAGTTAAAGTCTAAATATCTAATAGACATTTAGTATATCTTTTTAGCTGAATACTGAATATTAGTTTGCTGAAGCTGAACACTATTTTCACAATTTAGAACTAAACATGTGTTGGTCTTCACATTAGGAAAAGAATTATACAATAACATTGTTACTTTGCGATATGAATGAAGGACTACCACATCCAGTACAAAAGATGAGTACAGTATGGCGGCAGAAATATATCAAGTCTATGGTATGGTGTATTTAAAGTACCTTCACGCCCATATCCCCGAATAATTAGGCAGAGGCACAACCAGGGCACCCACAAGCCGAAGACACTTAGTCCTACAATGTGATGATAGGTGGCAAAAAGGTTGGCAATAGCAACCGGGTACATATTCAATACCGAGCAACATTCCTTTTGTTAGAAAATTGGAAAAACCAAATTTTCTTTTTGTTGATCAACCCAGGATTCGAACCGGGGACCTCATGCAGTCAAATCCGACACCTGAACCGCTACACCACAGAGTGAGAGTGTAGTGGAAAACATAATCTTAAATGAAAAATGAAATCAATGATGAGTAGGTAATGACTAATTAATGTAGTTATTTCTTGGTAAAGCCCGGTGAAGTTGTAAAAACCGCGAGGTTGGCAACACAATTAGTCATTAAAAAAAAAAAGTTATTTCTTAAATATACTCGTTTGGACATAATAATAACTATTGTCATGTCGAAAAGTTATATGAATTTAAACTCCTCATCATCGGCGATTGTTGGAATTCCATTGTATTCACTTCAAAAAACACTTATACTTTTCCATAAAACACTTTGTTTGACACTTTATGCTACGCTTTGCAGTTAAAGATAAATTTATTATTTTTATACAAGGAACAAGGAAATATTTTTATAAAAGGAAGTTATGCTATGTTCAAACAGTTATTTTGTCTAAGTTTTTCTGTTTACCACAATACAATTAAACGCCTGTTTAATTAAACACTATATTATAAAATTGACATCCAACCTATTGGTTACATACTGCGCCTAGATGTCGTGGTAGCATATTATTGGCTGAAAATCTTATTTTAGACTGTGTTCAGTTAAACATGTGTTTATCAAGTGTTTATTTTTTTGTAGTAAGACATAAGGCATAATTTGTGTACGTAGACGACATAATAAAAAAACGTGGTCGGTATTTGCAGTTCTGCACTTCAAATATTAACGGTCAACATTTTTAGGTACCTACTGACCTAAATAATAACATTACACTTTCCCCGCGTTGGTCCGGGCTACTTTGTAGAATAGACCATATGCCTTTCTGCCAGGCAGCTCGTAAAAAGCGAACATAGGCTTACCATCACAAACACCGTGACATCTGACTAGGTGGTAGAGTTTCGCAGCGACTCACCCGGATCGTCATGGCGTGTTTCAGTTTGGTAGGTAAGTTAGCCGGTAAACTTACTTTTGCTCGAGGCCTAAAATCCCGGTCTCCGGTTGGCAACGCACTATTACCATCTTTGATGTCTCTGGGCCGGCGTGAATCAAGAAATCCGTTTGCTTGTTAGCCTTCCAATATCATAAAAATACTACACACTACATTGCGGAAAAGTACAAATATTATTTGCAAAAGTAGCTGTAAAAGTTTGTATACTAAGATGATCTTTATGATATTTTAGCAAGAATTTCATTGTTGCATATAGTTTATGTTTTAAGATTACAATAATACGTCATTGACATAAAATGTTATTTATTATATTGATAAAACTAAATGCTGTGATTATATTTATAATTGCAAAGATTTAGCAACTCTTATCTGGCAATGCGGCGGTGATAAAAATAACTGGTGAGTTACATGACAGTATTAGTTGGCTGAAAGAATGCGTTCTTGGTTTCTGTCAAGTGGTTTTCTCTGTCTTTTACGGTCTTATTAATAAACATGGAGCAAAATACTCAAAGGTTTAATCTGGTATTGTAGTCTTTATTACAATGTGATACGGACTAAAATACCAACTTAATCTTACTCCTACTTTAGTCCATTTTTATTAACAAGACGATTAGGGTTTGAAGCCGATTGGCGTGAAATGAAATCTTTGCAGGTTTGACGTTTCCGTCTTTCCATCCGTTCGTATGCCATAGCCATTGTATTTGAAACTGTTAAGGTTAGTGAAACCTTGGTTGAAATGACTTTATTCTGTGAATACTTTTAGGTACTATTTTTAATAAAATAACAATAATTAAGGGGAGGCGAAGTGTCCGAAAATAATTTTTAATTCTGTAAATCCCTTTAAGATGTTTAAGTAAATAACAAACATTAAGGGGAAGCGCTCTCCATTTAGGGAATATAAACCAAACATAAAATAATGTTATTAAACCTATACACGTGGGGTGCCTTTAATTAATTTTCGTAAATGTTTTTAATCTTTTTATTTTTATTTCTCGGCGCCAATCAGTTGCGAGATTTTTAAAGTGGTAAACAATGCCGGAACTTGTGGTCTTTGTTAAAATGTAACATCTTAATGTAAGTATCAGAATTCATTTCGTTCGTATTCTACAACCTTTGTATTTCAAACTGTTAAGATGAAACTTGATACTTACAGATTTATTTTGTGAATCCCTTTATTTGTTATTTTTTTATAAATCTTTTATTACATTAAACCAGTTCGATACATTTTCACGTTTATACGAAAATAAAAAAATAAGGAGAGGCGCTGTCCATCTATGGAACTTAAACATTAATTTCACCAAACCTATACACGCACAAAGTCTAGAACTAGTTTTTAAAGAAATGTTTTTGGTTTTTTACTTCTGCATTTCTGCAAGGCAGCTCGTAAAAGGCGAACAAGGATTTACCATCACTTGCTTGAGGCATAACAGCCCGGCCTCAGTTTGGCAACGCACTATTACTATTTTGGTGTCTCTAGGCGGTAACAATTTCTTACCATCAGGAAATTCGTCTGCTTGTTTGTCTACCAATATCATAAAAATCTTGTCCCTTGTGATGGCTACTAAGAAACATACTATTTATAAAATATATGTGATACATAACACAATACAACTTTTTTTATTTAAAATATGCACAGAAAGTTTCACCAAGCGCCGACGCTGGAAATACTTTTCTAATTTAAACTACAAACAAAATCGTGAGATCGTTAACAGGGTCATCAGTACTAAACCGTTTAGATAAACTCTCTTGGCATATCATTAGCATGTATTACCAGTTTAAAATATTGTCAAAAGCATCAGTTCAAGGAGATTGGATAACCTTCCTGATTGTCCTTATCTCACTTACCCGTATGGTGGAATTGGACCAATGGTATTCTCTCAAATTGGGACAATTTACATTTATGTCCCGTGTTCGCCTTGAGTGTTTTTTCGTTTCCTCCATTACATCACACGTTTGTGCATATACAGTATATTTTAATTCGTTAAAGATTTTAATTGCATTAATTGCGAATTTAGAATATAAATAAGTTTTTTTACAAAAAAAATGTGTTTTTGCGACAAGGTTTGGTTTGTGAGGGCAACTCCCAGAAGAAGACTTGAGAAGAACTGTTCAAGACGAATCAAATAAGCCCAAACACGACTGTTTTGTGGGGAATTATAATTTTTCATCATCATATATCTACTATATCATAAAACTTCATTACCAATTAACATGAGTGTGTATGGAAGTAAGGATAGGTGCTTCCAAACTTTAAATATACCTATCTACATTGCTAGTTAAATAAAACCGTGTAATATGAGATGTTCTTAAATACTACTATATCGCATATAAATATACTATATATGTATATCTACTCGTACCTATAAAAATATTTAATACGTTTCCAAATAATATGTACTTAAATTGACATTCCATGAACGAATCGCTCGGGTGTTATCCGAGGGTGGTGTCAAGAGTCTCCAAAACTGACGTGTTTGTATGAAACGGGTAATAAATACGCAGGAAGCCGTGCAGGCTTGCCAGGATCGTGTGGTTTGGTATTTGAAAATAGATGTCATCTGTCTCACTGAAACATTTTTAAAGCAAGGTTCGGAGCAAAATTTTAAACTTGATGGATACTGTCTTGCTTCTTATTTCTCTCGTAGTAACCAGCGTCGAGGTGGCACCTGTATATTAGTGAGTAAAGATCTTCTTTATAAACCTCTTGATTTACAAATACACATACCATTAACCTTTGAATGCTGTGCCGTTGAGATAATAAGCTATAATTTAATAGTATTATGTATATATCGTACACCTAATTCAAATATTGAGATATTTCTTGACAAATTAGAATTACTATTAGAAAATATAATGAAAAATTCTAAGAAGAAAATTGTTCTATGTGGAGATTGGAATATAGATCTTTTGCAATCTACTACTGCTAACATAAGTTTAACAAGCATTTTAAATAATAATAATGTGTGTCACCATATTTTAAAACCTACTAGAAAACATGCATGTCTAGATGTAATTGCTAGTAATTTG